>JASCZW010007048.1:0-75404 GCA_034211315.2 Aedes japonicus | reverse complement strand
CTCCACTGTTTTGATCGGATTAAATGTGGGTAAACACGGCTCAGAATAGGTGCAAGCGTATTTAATTATTGTGAAAATTAATCCCATAGTTTTCTAAGTAATAAGTGAAGTGTGATTTTATGGTTTGTGCAATAACGCAACGAAAATGTGTGAGATATAGTGCAATTAAAGAAAACTTGGTGTCTGGCTCCAGTATATTCTAGTACGATTAGATCAATACGACGAATTTGTAGGTACCCAAAGGTAAGGGTGTGTTGAAAATCTGACTGCTCATTATTTTTACGAAATTTAAGTTTCCGAATGGTTTTTGTAGCTTTTAATTATATTCAAGACCTAATTTTATTTGCCAAGATTATATATTCCTGGTTACTGTGTCCATTTATTGGAGAAATCAAACATCTTTTTACGTTTGAAGTTGCATGGCTGCAGAATGTGATGAATATATGTCCTATGGTGAAAAAGGTTCCGCTTCCCTACATACATCAAACATACATCTGATACCTATCAATTGGCGTTTTCGTCTCTTTCAAACTCGTCTTTTTTATATGTCTTTTATACAATAAACATAACATAGTTGGGCAATATAAATACCAGTGTGACAAAAAGACTATCAACACTCAAACAGAATTTACAAGGATAATCGCCCGAAAACTACCGAGCACTGAAATTTCGAGCAGAGCAAACCTATGTGGGATGATCAAATTCAAAAATTCACTATGAGAGTATGGCTTTCTGGCTAGCAAATAATCCGATTTCACAGCTCAATGGCTACTTTATGCGCTCGTGTTTGTTTGATGTAGCCGATGTTTATGTACGGTATACGACTCCTTCACATCTAGCAAGGGCTGCTGGGTGTAGATGTGTGAGCTGTATTGATACGGATATGTGTTTCAGGATCCAACCTGACGCGTATAAGGCCGCTGAACACGACGATGTGCTGGAGCCGTGTGCCGTGTGCAATTACCGGAATGCCGCGTGCTAATCTGATGCTCCGGAATGTTTAATTAATGATGATATTGAACACGATACCGTTTTAAGAACGCTCATCTCGAACAGCAGAGTAGAAGTCATTTAACGGCCCGGCCGTTGGCAACTCAAAACATAAAGGATATTATATCTGGAGTTTTGTTCTTCCAGGCATATTTATAATTAAACCGGAAGCATGCATTTCTGAAAATTTCACTGCATAAGAGAAGCAAGCACAAAAACGAATAATTGTCTGCAACTCTATGCTGTTAAATCCACGATGGCAAAAATGTGTTTAGTTCTTTTAATCAACCCTAAATTGTGCCAGGGCAGATTTCTTGAACTCCGGCAGTGCATCTACTGCGCACTCCCATTCAAAAATTGCGGATTCAAATTAGCCATAAAATGTTGTCTCTTAGGAGCCCCACTAACTACGAGGCTGTTGTACGAGCCTCAGACTTGCGAGATGGCTGATTTTCCTGTCTGAAAGCTATCTCTTTGTTTGTCGTTTTCCACACATGCTTGGTTCAATAAAAAGTCATGATGGAAAATATATCTGATGTCGTAAAATAAATTGCTGATAGTATCGTGCTGTATAGTGGCTAATACAGTTATGGGGCACGGATAAGTGCCTGTGAGTACAAGCAAAAATCTTCGGGGTTTCGAAATAAGAAAGAAAGTGTGATAATGTTTAAACTGAAGGCATTTCAAATATTCGCTCCTAGAAGATAGATCCAGATAAAGCCGGAATAATGGCTTTCCCGCTTTTGAATAAAATTGACAAGAACATTTTTCACCTCTGGACAAAAGTTTCGATCACTGCCTACACTGAAATTGATCTTGTACCATTAACGGAAATGGCTTCGTATGCAATACAACAACACCGCAGTTAAAAGCGAATCATCGTGATATTTTTAAATATTTCTGATTTGGGGGTTAATCCTGATCAATTGGGAAGAGCTGCTACGGAATCCATGGTTCATCTCTTCAGGCTATGGTGACCCGTGAGAAGAGAGAAGATAAATGAAGATGAAGTCTAGAGAAAATCGTCAAAAGTTCGAAAGTAACAATTGTAAACAATGACTTAAAACGTAAATTTCTTGGAAATGCTAAGATGCTAACATCTACATCTACAACCGATGGAAAGGTAATAACTCCCTGCATCTGTTTCTGGTGCTGTTGGGTTTGTGGGAGCAAGCTGATCCCACAAAAATACGCTAGAAGTCATTGTTTACAAATGTTACTTTCGACTTTTTGACTATTTTGTCTAGAAGTCAAAATTTTCGCTTTGAAGCGTGTGGTGCTTGTAAGCAGAGGACTGAAGAGAGCGTTAGTTCTTGAAGCCAGTTCAAGGAGCGTATCGAAAATAAGCTATCCACATACACTGCGTTGTACGCATGGTATTTGTGATGGTTTTATGCTTTGAACACCGCATGCTGTGCGTTTGACTGTCAGATTTCTTTTGTTTACTTGTTTGTGCGGTTCAAATTCTGCGTTTTCAAAATGTCGCGTATTGAAAAGGAAGTGAAAATTAAGGTTCTGGACACATGGCTAAGTGAGAAGGGTATTACTATGCGAAAATTGGCGAAGCGGTTTGGAATTCATCATGCGAGTGTTAAAACCATCATTAATAAGTTTGGGGAACATTATTCTTTGGATGAGCTACCAGGAAGAGGCAGAAAACCCGGTTCTTCCAACCCGAAACTGGAGCAGAAAGTGGTATCTCTAATCATGAAGAACAAATCAATGACAATACGTGATTTGGCCAAAAAAGCAGGAACGAGTGTCGGAATGATCCAGCGTATCAAGAGGCGAAACCACCTGAAGACCTACAAGAAGCAGAAAATCTCGAAACAAAGTGCAGAACAGAAGAAGCGAGCAGCAACAAGGGCCCGGAAATTGTATTCGCGTCTTTTGCAGCGTCCGGATGCATGCGTTTTGATGGACGATGAGACCTATGTAAAGGAGGACTCAAAAACCCTTCCAGGTCCACAATACTTTACTGCCGTCGTTGGGGAGGATGTGAGCGATGCGGACAGGTCGATTCAAGTGGAGAAATTCGGTCGAAAGGTACTGTGTGTAGCAAGCAATATGTTCCTGTGGTTTGAAGTCAACCATTTTTAACACTACCGGAACTATAAATGCGGAAATATATCGATCTGAGTGTCTCCAGAAGAGATTGTTGCCTTTATATAAGAAGCATAGTACACCTCCACTGTTTTGGCCGGATTTAGCGTCGGCTCACTATGCCAAAACCACTCTCAATTGGCTTGCGGAAAAGGTATAGATTTCGTTGAGAAAAATATCAATCCACCAAATTGCCCTCGGCTTCGACCCATCGAACGTTACTGGGCAATCGTGAAGAGGGTCTTCAAGAAGACTGGTAAGGGCAGCTGGGAACATGCAGGAGTTCAAAACAATTTGGGCTCAAGCGTCCAAAAATGCGATGCAACACTTGTCCGGAACTTGATGAAGAGCATTCGATCAAAGTTCGAAAATTCGTGAAGGAATAACTTAAATTTCATCCGGTCTTCATTATGTTCAAGTTTAACCTCGTACAATAAAGGATCAATTTTTTGTATGAATAAAATATCGGTTTTCAACATAATTTGAAAGAAAGTTTGTGGATAGCTTATTTTTGATACACACCTTACTTTTGGTGTGGCGCTAGTGACGATTTAAACATTTTGAGCTTGGTTCACAATGGATTATATTTCTTACGATATTTCTCCTCCTAAACTACTAGTAACAGTAATTAACAGAACATTATAGTACCTGGCTGATAAACAATGAAAAAATACTGTCGTTTTAATAACCACTGCACTAAGAACAACACGGATTTTTTTTTCTCGAATCAAATTAACGACAAAACACGACAACTTCTTCCGCAAATATTGTGTTTGATGCATATAGCCTTCAAGAAAATCGAGCTGACAAATTACCACCACACGCAGCACCAAGTTTTTGTTGGTTTCATGATTGTTTTTCGTAAATGACAGCCGCTTCAGTCCTGTACTTGTAAGTTCATTTCGAGGTAAGCA
This sequence comes from Aedes japonicus, assembly GCA_034211315.2. Taxonomy (NCBI): domain Eukaryota; kingdom Metazoa; phylum Arthropoda; class Insecta; order Diptera; family Culicidae; genus Aedes; species Aedes japonicus. The sequence continues at coordinate 71,397 of JASCZW010007048.1, read as the reverse complement.
AATTATGTTTGCAGTCACCACAGCAACACCAACGTGTTTAGGTACGATTGAATAAAGGGTGTTCCGATCAAAATTTGGTCAAGCAGTAATCAAAGTTTTTATTAATAAGTCAAATTCTTTTTCAGGTTCACCTAATACAGAATACAGGAGAAATATTCAGCTAAGCTTCCTTTTTGCCGAATGCGAATTGTTTTCCGTTTAACATCTGCCATAAGATTTTGTATAGTCTCCTTATCCACTTTTTTCGCCGCAGAACGCCAGTTTGTCTTGAATAGTTTCTCGCACACAATAACTTTTTTAGTCTTCTTAAGGTACCGCTTGACGATGGCCCAATATTGTTCGATTGAGCAGAGCTCTGGCGTATTGAGAGGGTTCTTGACCGTGGGCACCACTTGAATGTGTCGGCAGCATACCACTCCATGGCCATTTTTCCGTACTGGCAAGATGCCACACCCGGCCGAAATAGAACGGAACAATTGTGTCGCTTCACGAAAGGCAGTAGACGTTTTTGTAGGCACCTGATCAGATAAATTTCCTGGTTGACGGTTCCGGTCGCAATGTAAACGTTGCTCTTCAAGCCCCAGGTGGCCCCAGATGGCCTGCAACACCAGACGTTTGTTCGCGAACTTTGACAGTTTAATGTGCTTTAAAATATCTGCCACCTTTCCCCGTCTAGTTGCCGTATAAAATTCCTCTTCATGAAGCTGTTTAAAGTCTGCCTTGACGTAAAATACATCGTCCTGTACCACGCAATCAAACTTCATCAGCATCGTTGTGTACAACTTTCGCGATCATGCATTGGCTGACGTGTTTCGTTTATCGTCGCGATTTAGTTTTTTAGCTCTATCCACAGTTGAAGGCGCCACTCCCAGCTTCTTTGCGACATTTCAGACTGAGAGGTTGGGTTTCCACTCGAAACAGCGGGCAACTCTTTTTGACATCGTTGTGGCTTCCGGCTTTCAATTTCCCCCCGATGCAGCTTTCCTGGCTGTCGACAAACGTTCACCGAACTCTTTTAATACGTTGGTAACAGTTGATTTAGCCACCTTCAACACTTCGCCAACTTAGCGTGAGAGTAGTTTGGATTTTCGCATTGCACGTGCTAACTTTTGATGCGTCCTTCGACGACATTTTGATAACTGAAGTGCACTGAACATTTATTTTCGTAGATTAGCGTTCACTCGTTTCGTAAACATGGATTTTGTACATAGAACAAATGTCTCGTAAATTGTACGAAACATTCATATGGATTGTCATCTAACAAAATGCTATCATAACACCATTTTTGTACAATGCACAAAATGAACTTCGTGAAGACCAGCCAATCGCTGCTTGTCTTCGATCGTACTCATAAGTAACACCAACAACCTGCTGGGATGGCGGGAATCTTTCATTTATCCCAAAATAGAAATTAAAGCGCTGCCGAGAGTGAGAACCTCATGCACAATAATCAAGTAACTTCTCACGAGTCAACATGGCTTAGTGTGATCAACCACGGACTTAATAACAGCTCTCCCTAAAAATATAGGATCGAATCCCATGACAGAAATATTAAAAATTTATACTCGAACCCTCGTGGTGCGCTTTTTCTTCAATTGCATTTTGAGTCGATAAAGTAGATTTGTCAGTCGTTCATGGACCACCAGAGAGACGTTTCTTTTTTATTGGTAACAAATTACTCGCAGCTCTTTGTATTGTTTTCGTAGAATGAACGAATGTTCTTTCTGTGTCAACTAATGCTAAGTGCTTTTGACAGTTGCACGTCATTAAATACGAAGGTAGCTTCTTAAAAAATACAAATCAGTTTCGTTGCAGAAAACAACGAATAGATTTGTTAGTCCTACCTTCGATTTCGTAATATAAACGAAAATTAATTTTCAGTGTGCTAATCTCAAAATAAAAATAGAGGCATAATGCCACACGCACATATCTTCAAAATGAGAGAGGCGCAAATTTTGTAAAAGCACGATGCAAGGAAATGCGTCAAGTTTAAGTCGACCAACTTTTGATCAAAACACACTTTATGAGCAGAGATTGGCTGATTCTCATTTCGTACATTGTAAGAACAAGGTCTAATGCAAGCATTTTGCTGACGACAAGCAGTACGAATGTTGCTTGCAGAGAATGAGACATGTGTTCAATGTACGGAAACCGGTTTTAAAAAACCAGTGTGAGTGAATTTTAAATATATACAATAAAACGTAATCTAACAATACTACAGCGAGCAATAAAGGTTATCATTGGATGGATTGTAAATTCTTTAAAAAAAATACAATTCTGTTTTTGGTTAGATATAATGTATAGTAAATGGAATGTTTACAATAGAATAGGGAGGTTGTTACAGGGGCTGGATAGTCAAGAATTAAATGGATATAGTTTTTGGCTTAGGTAAGGCATACCTCGATATAACGTAACCTCGATATAACGTAACCTCGATATAACGTAACTCGATATAACGTAACTTTTACCTCGATATAACGTAACTTTTTTTTCCCCTATTTTTTGTAGTTTATTGTTAGCGTGATTTATCTAACTGTATATTTTTGTTTTTTAATTATTCATAAATCTGTCCACGCTCAATCGAATCAACTTCACAGAGCCAAGTTTTCATATTTATATACATCAGTTATCTTAGAAATAAAGTTGTCCATTCTTAGAACTAAAGATGCCCATTCTTTTGATCCGGTCCATTTGAAAAAAAAAACAGCCCTAATACACTTCGAGTGTCCTTCAACCTATTGCCAAACTGTAAAATGAACCACTAGCTATTTTGACATTTCATGTCCATCGGTTGCCACATCCGAAGTGCAATTGAAATAAGATTGTACTAGGATGGGATGTACGATTGAAGTGAGAAAAGGGACTTGGCTACTTCAATAGTACTTCAATTGTACTAGGTTCCGGTATCTGGGAAGGTTTGCGTAAAAGTTGCTTGTGATGTTGCGTGCAATGCTTCAACATGGTTTGTTTATGCCGTCAAAAATCTGTTTTCTGTGAATTCTTTATTTTTATGTATGTAGTAGGAAGCTAGCTATTAAAACTTCTTATTATTGCACAACTCATAATTCAAGAAGGTCGACTAAGTCGAAGGATTTTGAAAAATGGATCGTGTGTCGCCTAAGCAAGGCAAAAAATGACAAAATAATGAAGAAGTACAAAGTTCGGTCTGCATCTACCGTCTATGCCATGCAAAGGACAACTTTCTAAAACAAAAATTGATCAACTTGGAGAAATGTGTAAGAAACTAAAATGATATTCCCTGAAAACAACATGTTTTGTTTTGAATTAATAGCAAAACGAAAGCTTTCAAAGATTCCTCTATACTCACAGGTTGACGAAGCTCTCTACATCTGATTTTTGCAGAAATGCTACCAACTCATGAAAAAAAATTCATCAACCAAATGGTTGGAATAGGAGAACTCGGAAGCCGTGGTTATGTGGAAAAAAAATAACAAAACCCAACGGCATTCGCTTACTGAAAATCAATCTTTTTCAAAAGATCCCCAACAAGAACATATGTAGAGAGAAACGTGACCCTTGCATCACACTTGTTGCAAATCAGTTAAAGTTACTTGCATGCAACTCAATTAAGTCACAATCAAGTTACTGCAACCAATAATGTCATTTTTGTGTTGTTTGGGAAATCAACAAAGATCGCATAACGTTCATGCCTTGCAGCAACATGGATGGGTTGCTCAAATTACCATTAATGTTGATTAAAAAGTCTCACAGACCTCGAGCATTCGAACACCTTACGGAGTTGCCTGTATACTACAGGGCATCCAAAAGTGCTTGGGTGGCAAAGGAGCTCTTTATAGAAATTTTTTGGGGAATTCATTACGAAAGTGACCACCTTTCTCAAGTCAAAAGGGCTACCCCTAAGAGCCGCTCATTACAATGCAGATGAGCTAAAAACTGCCGATGGATCAATTTTTACCATCTTTCTCCCGCCATTCTTCAACCGTTGAATCAGAATATCATTCAGATGTTTAAGACGCGCTACAGGCATCTGATGATGCAGGAAATTCAAATTCGTGGAGGAGAAATTGACGAGTGCATGAAGAAGATCAACATAAAGGACTTAATCTTTTGGGTCGCTCAAGCATGGATGGTAGTTCCAGCTGAATCAAATCGCAAATCTTGATACATGCGAACGCAAGATCGCAAATCTTGGAACATTTCAGAACACGTTAAATCGAAGTATGATGTACCGCTGTCGGTCGTAAGAGACACGATGAGAAGATAGCACAGACCGAAGAAATCGACGAGGAGTATGCCGATCTCGAAACGCTGGACGATGATTAGATCATCGCAAGTATATTTCACAAAGATGCTGATGAAGACATTTTATATGACGGTGACGACACAATGCAGTTAATGTCAACGCAGAAAGAAGCCTCACAATCTTCGAGTTTTGCAGATGGTGACGAGTATGTAAACGTGTCGGATGAAGCAGTCTAAAATGGATTCGATCTTTTAATCAGATACGCGTAAGAGAACAACTGCCCACTGACTACACAGTTCTCGCTGCGGCAGATAGGAAGTTGTTTATGTGTTTTAACACATCTATCATAACTCCAATCAAAAATTTATGCTTACTGGCAACCATGGACCATTTTGATTTTTTATTCGCGCACATAGTGGTCGAGAGACTTACCCCCTGGGTAGTCTGGAATAAGCTGAAATCAAAAGTTGGTTCACCTTTATTTATGCAACATTGAAAGAATACTGCTAAAAGTAATATTCTAAGATAAAAAGATTATAAGAGAAAAAATATATAAAAAAATTAAAAAATTGAAGAAACAATAAAAATTAAAATTAAAATTTATTAGAAGAAATTGAAAAAATATGTGTTAGAAGGGCTGGAACACCCTGCTGGGTGAATAACATTGATTTTGCGTTAATTCTTTTAAAGAAAAACAAGCTACAACAAACATTCTTGGAAAAAAAATTTTGCTTCGATATAACGTAACGAAAATAAAAATTGTGTTACGTTATATCGAGGTATGACCCACCATATCGAGCTAAGGCTCGGTACCTAGCTTAATGAATCACCCCTAAAAATACAACTCACCTCGGCTTTTTTTTTGCACCGATATTTCAGCAAGGTCAGCATCGGGTGAAAAAGGGATATCCTCATGTTGGTACGTCAACTTTGACGCCAGCTGTAGTCCAAACCACTATATGGAAACACTTCGAATTTTGTCTACATTATTGTCTGTGTTTTATGTCGGCAGCTTATGTCGGCAGACTGCCCGACCAATGTTTGGTTGACCTCCAACCGACCTTCACCAAGAACGTACCTTAACAATTTTGGTCTTCTTTCTTCCTCGGTTCAATCCATTTGGTCAATCACATGTAATACATTCACGCACCTTAAACACTTTATTAAACCTTAACATAAAACGTTTATTACTAAAAACATTTATTCAACTTAACTAAAGGACAAAAAATACAACAAGGGTTCGCCCCCCGACTGCTTATCGCGACAGCTGATTGAAATGCACTGTTGTGCCTTTGCTCTTGTCCGCTGCCGATGACCATCGATGAACGTTCGCTTGGTAGTAGTGAGTGAACAGTCCGAGATTCAAGGTGAAAAACGAACCGATGCACTACCACTACCGTCTGTACTAAAAGGCAGCGCAACATTTTCAGATCGCTGCTGGAGTCTCTCAACTGCAGCAAGTGTGGTTGGAGTTGGCTGCACCCGATGTTTATATTGCTCGCAAACATCCTCACCCATCCTGAAGTTACCAGGAAACTTCTGAAAATAAAGAAAAACCTCTCTCGATGCACTGGACAGAATCTAAACTCAACACTAGTCCTCTAGGTTCGGTGTTGGCAACAAACATAGTTTTGCTACCGGTCTTTTCAAAGTTCCGCTTGATGTTCGGACTGTAACAACTCTAGTGACTCCATCCATGCCCGTGTGTAATTCCTGAATGCGCCCCATCTTCCATTGTGTTGGTGGCTGATTTGGTTCTACAATAACAACCAGTCGTCCGATTTGTACATCAACTGGTGGCTGCCAATTTTTCGATCGCGCTTGAAGCTGAGTCAAATATTCCCGCCGCCATCGTTTCCAAAAGTCTTGCAGCTGCCGCTGTACAAGCTGAAACCGCTCTAACCGATTTAGAGGAACATCGCTGTAATCTGGATCCGGAAGAACGAGAAGAGATCCGCCAACTAAAAAATGCGCTGGTGTTAAAGGCTGAAGATCCAGCGGATCATCGGATAGTGCTGTGATTGGCCTTGAATTTAGGCAAGCTTCTACTTGAGTCAACAAGCTAAACAAATCTTCATGTGTTGCTGGGTTGTTTCCAAGCACTCTCAGTAAGTGGAATTTTGCCGAACGAACGGCAGCCTCCCATAAACCCCCAAAATGTGGGGCACTGGGTGGGTTGAAGTGCCAAAATATGCCTTCGTTTGTGCATTCCCGGAATACTGTCTCACGATGCGTTTTGTTTTTCAGCAACTCGAACAGCTCCTGCATCTGGTTTCTTGCTCCCACAAAGTTAGTTCCATTGTCTGAGTAGACATCCGTGCAGCGCCCCCGGCGCGCAATGAAACGTCGTAATGCCTGCAAGAATCGCTCTGTTGAGAGATCCGATACCAACTCCATATGGACGGCTTTCGTGGCCATGCACACAAAAATAGAGACGTACGCCTTGGTTGGTTTTCGCCCTCGACCAGCACGGAGATACACCGGCCCGAAATAATCCACGCCGGTCTTTGAAAACGGCCTCGAAACAGTCACTCTTGCTGCTGGAAGCTCTCCCATCTGTTGCTGAATGACTGACGGCCTTGCGCGAAAACACCGCTGGCACTGATGGACGATCTTCCTTGCCAAGTTTCTTCCTCCTAGAGGCCAATATCGCTGCCGAACCGTGCCGAGAAGTAATTGCGGCCCAGCATGGAAGTGCAGATGATGATGATGATGTAGAATCAGTTCGGTGAATAAGTGTCTAGCCGGTAAGACGATCGGATGTTTGGTTTGCGATTCTTCCGAATGTTCTAGTCGACCACCGACACGTAGGATGCCTATATCATCGATTCGAGGATTGAACCATCGGAGAGGCGAGTTCCTTGACACAGGTGCACCAGCCGTCAGCTTGCTAATTTCGTCCGAGAACGATTCTGCTTGAACCTTCCTAACGATTGTCTGTTCTGCGAGTTGCAGCTCATACGACGATAAATAACCCGTTCGTTTTTCTGCTTCTGTGCAACGTAAGTTGTTCAGGAAGCGCAACCAGTATGCGGTCATCCGAATCAACCTAGTTAACGACGAGAACCTTCCTAAATAATCCGAAATTGACCAAGAATCCTTTGATGAAGCGCAAACTACCACGTTGCGCCGTCTCTCTAATTCCTTTTCTGATGGGTTTGTTTCAGTCCTTGGCCATTTTCAGGTTCTTCTTTCAGCCATGCAGGTCCATGCCACCACATTTCATTTCCAATGATGTTGCTTGGGGAAAGTCCACGTGATATCAAGTCTGCAGGGTTACTGGTTCCCGGAACGTGTCTCCATCCTTCCGTTAGGTCATGTATTTTGGCTACTCTATTTGCGACGAAAGTTGTCCATGTACCAGGCGATGACCTGATCCAATGGAGCACACAAGTTGAGTCCGTCCAAAACTGAACTCTATCTTCTGTTTTTAATGACTCTGCTACCTTTTTCCATAGCTGAGCAGCCAAGAGCGCACCGCAGAGTTCCAGTCGAGGGAGAGATTGTACCTTGAGCGGTGCCACCTTCGATTTAGAGGTCAACAGGTGCACCCAAACAGAACCATCTTCCCTTAGACTCCGAACGTAGATTGTCGCCCCATAAGCGACTGTTGAAGCATCCGAGAAACAGTGATATTCGACGGATACTGAACCTGGAGCTATGACGCATCGTGCAATCCGAATCTGATTTAGCAATGGAATTTGCTTGTGGAATGTTCGCCATTCCTCACCCACCATTTCGGATAGCGGGTCGTCCCATTCGAGATGTTGTCCATTTTCGATCTTCAGGCACCAGAGCCGTTGCATGAAGATCTTTGCCAATGTAATGGTCGCTCCGAGCAGGCCTAGCGGATCAAACAGTTTTGCTATAAAGCACAAAACTTGCCGTTTTGTGAGAACTTGATTACTCGTGAGAGAAGGGATCTCAAACTTAAATCGAAATTGATCGACGTTGGGAAGCCATGTTAGGCCAAGTGCCTTCACCTCTGCATTCTGATTCCAATCGATGCCGTTCGAATCCGGTAGTGCCAAATCGTCGCTGGAAATGCCTTCTAGTACCTCCGGACAGTTAGAGGCCCATTTACGCAATTTAAATCCACCACTGATCATCATTGCCGCGATTTGTTGCCTTAACTCGATCGCAGATTCAACGTCGTCTGTTCCCGTTATAACGTCGTCCATGTATACGTCGTCTTCAACCACTGGTGCTGCTAAGGGAAACCGCTCCCTTTCGTCGGAAGCCAGTTGTTTCAAGGTTCTAGTAGCCAAGTACGGTGCGGATTTGGTGCCATACGTTACCGTTAGAAGCTCGTATGTATCAACCTTTCCATCAGTGGCCCACAGTACGCATTGCAGCGGAGTGTCTTCTAGATTCGTCCAGATTTGTCGAAACATTTTCTCGACATCGGCTACGACCATTATCTGACGAATCCTACTACGGAGAACGATCGACCGGAGATCTTGTTGCACTACTGGTCCGGCATACAGTGCATCGCTCAGCGATACACCCGTCGATGTTTTACAGGAGGCGTCGAAAACTACTCTCACCTTGGTTGTGGTGCTCGACTCCTTGATAACCGGGTGGTGGGGCAGAAAACACCGCTTGATTTCCGTCTCCTCGCTTTCGTCCACTTTCCGCATGTGACCAAGCTCGAAATATTCGGTCATGAAATTGCAGTACTGCTTCTGTAGGTGAGTATCTCTGGCCAACCTTCGTTCTACTGCGTGCAGTCGCCTTAAGGCAATGTCCCTTGATTCACCGAGCTCCGCTAACCTTTCGTTATTTTTGAGAAGAGAGACTGTGTACCGCCCGTTTGATTGCCGTTTGACCGTGTGCTCGTACAGCTCTTCGCAGCGTGCTTCTTCTGGAGAGAGTTTACTGACGGCACCCACTTCTTCGCAGGACCAAAACCGTGCCATTATCACCTCCAAATTATCCGATACCGCCATATTGCAAGCATATCTTGTACCTTGCCTTGCTGAAGTGACTTCGCCTGTCACTATCCACCCAAAAACGGACTCTGTGAGTACAGATAAGCCCTTGCCTAACTGAATTTTCCTTCCAGACGTGAAGAAGCTGAAGAAGGCTTCGATGCCTAGCACCAAGTCGATCCTTCTTGATCGGAAAAATTCCGGATCGGCCAATTCGATGTCCACTGGTATGTCCCATCCATTTGCCTGGACTGTAGAGGTCGGTAGGCAAGCTGTGACCTTTGGTAGGATCAGAAAATCCATCGATCGAGCGTACGGTGAAGTTCGTGATTTGATGGAAGCCTTGATTTTGCGAGATGCCGTCGTGCCAGACTGTCCAATGCCTGAAATCGAGATATTGGCCTTTCGAACAAAGACGTCCATCATCTGGCACAGCTTTTCGGAAATAAAATTGCACTCTGAGCCTGAATCCAGTAGTGCTCGTGCTGGATAGCGAGAACCCTGGTCGTCCTCGATCACAACAACAGCTGTAGCCAAAAGAACTTGAGATGAGACACACTGTGCCGCGTTGGAAGAAGTAGATTCAACCGTTGCAGCATTTGCTGCCTTGGAATTTGCACCTGTCTCGTCTTGCTTAGCGCTATCTCCCGGATTAGCTCTTCCGTATGATCCTTGGCTTCCGCTACTTTCTCCTGCCTTGAAACACATCAGCGTATGATGTCGAGCCTTGCAATGGCGACAGGAAAACTTGGATGTACACTCTCGTGCTAGATGACCTCGTTTGAGACAATTCCGACAAAGTGATTGAGTCCGCAAAAGAGATTCTCGACTTGGCAATGACATCTTCAGAAACGCTGGACATGTGTGGAGTCCATGAATATCCGCACACGAGGGACACTTAGCTCTGTTTGACTGTACGGCGTTGTTGCTGACCTTCGCTGAAAATGGCTTTCGTTTCGGCGGTTGGAATTGCTCGATTCTTGTTTCTACCTTCGTTGGTAGTGACTCTAGAATTTGAATTCTCCGCTGTAGAAATTCTAACAATTCCTTCACAGTGTCCTGCTCCCTTGTAGACGAATGTTCTTCCCATCCTCGTCGTGTAGTAGGATCGAGACGAGAACTTAGCAGCTCTACAAGCAACAAATCCTTATACTCCGCTGGTTCGATGACCTGATCTAGAGTTTGAATCACACGGTCGAACCCATCAACCAGTTTGTGGAGTTCGTTCACTGATTCCTTGCTAAGTGAAGGCAAATTGATAAGCACTTGCACTTGCTTCTTCTTTAAGAACTTGTTGTTGTCATAACGTTTTAGCAACGTCTCCCAAGCAACTCGATAATTGTCCCTCGTGATCTTTAGCGGATCAATCAGTGCCTTAGCTTCGCCTGCTAAGCACCCTTTGAGGTAATGGAGTTTCTCTACATCAGGTAGATCTGGTTTCTCGTGAATCAGAGACCTGAAGAGATCTCTAAAACTCAACCAATCATCGATACTGCCGTCAAAGCACTGAAGTTGGATTGGAGGCAGGCGAACGTGTTCCATTGCGCCATGTAAAGTGGCATCACCAGGACGAACTGCTTGATTTTGGGCGGAAGCATTCTGGAATTCCTGAACCTTCTCCATAAGAAACGATTTCGCATCGTAATAGCGGTTTTCCATCTCCAACTGCTCCTTCAAAACAAACTCCTGCTCGGTGAAATCTTCATGCGCTTCAATCTCCCAGATACTTTCGCTAATTTGAACCCATAGTGCATCTAGCTTTTCAAGACGAACATTAATTTGATTGGCGGAAGTCCCTTCCTTAAAGTTTCTAACAAACTGGCTAATATTACTTAAAGATAATTTAAGCCCCTTGAGTTTCGCAGTCAAGTTCTTCAGGGAATCCGCGTTCCTGGTTGTCGGTTTGGTTGCCATGATTGCTGATGTCACCGTGCAGGAATCCAAATGTTGTCACCTTTACGGCAGGTTGGTTCACGTTAATCGGAAAGTGGTAAAATATGTATATGTAGTATCTAAATTTGTCCGCTTCGGCTGTACATATACCGTTCGCCTTACCTATGAGACAAAACGATGGCACCACCGAAGCCAAAAGCAGCAAATTTCACTTGAGTGTACCTCAAGGTACGATTAGTTGTACCAGATGTAGATTCCGATCGATTCAAGCCAGCAACATGGGTAGAAGTAAAGGAGCGAATGTAGTATGCAAATTGAAACTTCGGCTAGACATATACCGTTCGCCTTACCTATGAAACAGTAGTATGTTGCAGCAGCCGAGATCAAATGCAACGATTCGTCATCAAATCACTATGCAGCGAGTAGTACAGCGGTAAATCGTCTCAAAATTTCAAGTCCAGTGCAGCGGAGAAAATGACCAATGTAGTTTCAAAGAGTGACCTGCTAAGGCAGGACATATACTTTGCCTCACCTGGGTAGCTAAAGATGATGCTGACTAAATTAGCTTCAGTCCGAAAACAAACATTAAACCTCAGGGATTGCGTCCATAAATAAGTTGACTCGAAACAGTCCAACTTGCATCGAAAGGGTTGAAATTTATTTTAGGTGTGCAGTATCATAAATCCAGCTTCGGCTGGGCATATACTTTCAAATGTATTTACCTGACCACAATGGCGGTTCCACAAGCCCGAGCCTGGAATCAATCGTAAAGTCGTCCTTCAAGAAGCAATCGATCGTCGTCGCATCGTCATCCACTATCGAGTCGTTCTTGCCGTGCACAAGTGGTAGCAGGACCCAAAACAAGTTCTTCGCGAACCGATTGGCCTCAGATGTTTCCTCACAGCAGCATCAATCAAATGAAATCGAAGAGTTGGCGTTAGTGGGAGGTATTGAGTATGCTTCGGCTAAACATATACTATAAGTTCCATCCTACCTGACCGGTAGTAGAACAACGCTATGGTTATTCTACGATCCAATAAATTCTCCAAAACAGCAACCGAATTCACATGCTGATAACGTTGGTGAAACTCACGTCGATTACGATCGATGATGATGGCGAAACTGCTTGAGCGCGAAGTCCCAAGACGATTTAATGACGCCTTCCTATTGCTCAGTATGATGTCGGTTGGCTCCTTTCACACGACTAAGCAATGGTTGAAGGATCTATTCAGGTATCCTTCGATGGCTACTTCTCCTTTGAGGACCCTTACGATGGCGGTTTAACTATACTAGGCACATTTGAATGGCGCTCAGTCTTTTGTCCGACGAATGGCCTTTACAAACGTTCTTGGCGCGAAGTGGTCAAAGTGTCGAAATTTGACCGCTCGAAGTCCGTCGGTAGAGGAGATCCGGTTCGAAGGACCAGCTTATGTCGGCAGACTGCCCGACCAATGTTTGGTTGACCTCCAACCGACCTTCACCAAGAACGTACCTTAACAATTTTGGTCTTCTTTCTTCCTCGGTTCAATCCATTTGGTCAATCACATGTAATACATTCACGCACCTTAAACACTTTATTAAACCTTAACATAGAACGTTTATTACTAAAAACATTTATTCAACTTAACTAAAGGACAAAAAATACAACAAGGGTTCGCCCCCCGACTGCTTATCGCGACAGCTGATTGAAATGCACTGTTGTGCCTTTGCTCTTGTCCGCTGCCGATGACCATCGATGAACGTTCGCTTGGTAGTAGTGAGTGAACAGTCCGAGAGTCAAGGTGAAAAACGAACCGATGCACTACCACTACCGTCTGTACTAAAAGGCAGCGCAACATTTTCAGATCGCTGCTGGAGTCTCTCAACTGCAGCAAGTGTGGTTGGAGTTGGCTGCACCCGATGTTTATATTGCTCGCAAACATTAAGCTATGGAGAAATTGTTAATATGCTACCTAAATTTTTCCCAGAAACACGGATTTTTGAAATGTCTATGTCCAAAAATGATTTTTTTCACATATGTTATGATAACTTCAAATTTATAAATTTTATCAACATGAGATTTTGATCACATAAGCTTTATACATATTTTATAATGTTGTCAAATTTTCATTCAAAAATATTGATAGTTGACAAAGTTACAGGAGGTTGAACATGGAGTTTTTGCAAACAAAATTTTGCTCGGCTTTTTTTTGCTACTGAGTGTAAAACCAATGGGGTTCTTAAGCGAAGAACCAATTTTAAATCACCAATTTCCCATTGAGTGTTTATTGTTATGTATTTTAACCATTCAGAAAACTGTGTGACATATTGTATTTTTTATAATATATAGTTTTTTCATATATATTTTTAAAATTTGATTACACATCGGTTTCAACCCGAGAATGATTTCTATGTAAGTTTTAGCATACCACAAGTCCAAAATTTCATAGTTCAATGATGTGACTTCTTGAGATTTTCAAAAATGTTCAAAAATGAGTCTTCGTGGTTTATGACCAGGCCCTTGTTAGAATTCAATCAATTGCTTGGTGTAAAGAGTAAATAAAACAGTAAAGTATTATCTGTTGCAGCTTCAAGCTGTTATTTTTCATGTGAATTGGAGATTTCATTAACATTTTCATTTCATTGGTGTAATGCTGTGAGCAACTTTCTACCAATGGACTGGGAAACAAACCAAACAAACATCTGAGAAACGTTTGAGCAAACAAAAAAACCACAGTTTTAGGAACTTTTTAATTTTTGTATGCATTTTTAATTTGATCATCCTTTACTGTGGAAATTTTTTGAAGCTTATATTTGTTTCCAAATTAATGAGAAAATTTAATTATATATTGGATAAGAATTTTTTTTCAATATGAGATTTTGAAGTTAAGGAAAACGTTTTCAGGAAAACTAGCAATCTTGATTTTTCTTATATACCCATGAACCCTACGCTTGGACAAAGTTTCGTAACATTCTGAGACCCTTAAACCCAATCTGAACGATAATTTAAAAAAAACCAACATTACAATGTTAAGAACACGTCTACATCATTTCGCAAATGTACTCGATTCAGGGCTACTCCTTTTCAATCTGTACCTGATCTGATGATGTTTTCCTGATTTTTCGTTTTGTCCGTATTGTTTGCTTTTTTATGAGTGATTGTGATTGTGATTGTGTATCGATCAGAGTTCAAGGTGCTTCAAAATCACAACCCGCTGAACCCTATCAGTTTGTCAGTAGTGTAAAGAAAGGACAAGCTGAAAGTGCCAATAGAAAATTGGAGGGCCGGATGAAACGGCGATTGGGTCAAAGTCGAACGTGGTTCTGTTGAAAGATATGTACAGCAATGCCATGTCGGCAATGGAACTGGTCCGTGGCCAAACAGAACTGGTTTACGATGAGAAGTTTGCCAAATCTCGGTGTTTGTGGGATATTGGATATCCGGAGTGTCCGGAGAGAATTTCCCGAGTCCTAGAGCGATACCGAAAGTTGAGTTTGGTAGCAGGTGCAAACCGGACGAGCCCAGAATAGCTACGGAGAAGGGCATGCCGGAGAAGTGATTAAGGGAAACTTCGGTTGAACCACAGAGGGCAGCTGTCAACATTGCCAACAAAATCCGATGCGGATTGAGAGATGAATCTTCTCTGTGCAACAGTTCTGGGAAATAGAACAGATTCCTGGTAGTTCTTCCCTCTCATCCGAAGAAGTTTCTTGTGAGGAGTTCTATCAGCAGTCCCACAGACGAGACAAATCTGGTTGCTACATCGTTGATCTTCCATTCAAAAATAATGATGCTGAGTTGGGTGAGTTGAAACGGTTCTTGTTTCTTGAAGGGCGGTTGGATAAAGAAGCGGAGCTTAAGCAGGAATATTCGAAGTTCCTACAAGAATATGAAGAGTTGAATCACTGTCATCTAGTGGACGAATCCAAAGATATACCTGGTACGAAATCCTTCTACTTGCCCAACCACGCGGTGCTGCGACCGTCAAGTACTTCGACCAAGCTAAGGGCGGTATTTGACGCATCAGCAAAATTTTCGAATCTGTTAATGGTTGGTCCTACAGTTCAAGACAGTCTGTTCACTATCCTGCTACGATTGCGACGGTTTCCGATTGTTTCCAGTGCTGATCTTTCTAAAATGTATCGGCAAATTCTTATGGACCCGAGTTGTACTAATTTCCAAAGATCCACTCATGGTGTTCGGTCTAAATACGGTCACGTATTGTACAGCTTCTGCTCCATTCCTGACCACTCGAACACTTGTACAGCTGACAGAGGATAGACAAGTAGTGTTTCCCATTGGTTCTAAAATATTGAAAGAAATTTTTTATATCGACGATTGTCTTTGTGGATTCGGGACGCTTAAAGAAGCTGCACAGGCCATTCAGGAACTCCGAGGAATTTTAGGTAAAGGTGGCTTCTCAATTCATAAATGTTGTTCGAACACTCAACAACTGTTAGATCTGGAGAGCTTCTGAGCAACAATAACTGGTGGCATGGTCCCGATTTCCTTCGTCAGCATCACTATCCAGTTGAGAATTCTTCGGAATTGGCAGATGAATAGATACCTGATCTTTGAAACGTCGTAGCCAGTGCACCATTTGTGAAGAAGATTTTCCTATTCTTACCAATATTAGCAACTTCCGGAAACTTCAAAGAGTGCTTGACTATGTGCTTCGCTTTGCCGACAACTGTAGGCGGAAGGACAATCGTGCTCATTCAGAGATGAATCGCTCAGTTTGTTTACTTAAGTTTTTCTTTGCCCAGTCAAACAAGCAATCATTTTAATATTTGAAGTTTGTGGTATTTTACCGGTATTACTGGACTGCACCAAATACCGAATACCGATATTTTTTTTCAAAAATGACCAAATCCGACCACCCTAAAACTGGCAGACAAGCTCTCACGCAAAAATAGTCACTACTCCCTTGGCTTTGCAGCCTGGCTTCAAGGATAAAAGTCATGTGTTCCAGCCCAGAAAAGCGGACAACAAAGAAGTTCATTAACTTTCTTAGCTCCGTTACTCCCAACGACTAATTTATCCTAAAACTTATGTCATATCACAGAAACCTTACATATGCTTTCTCGCCAACGAGAGCGTTTCACAAAAAATCATCCAATAGCCCTCCCATCCCTGCTGATCATTACGACCTGGCCAGGTGTTCAGCAAAGAGACGTCTATCGTAACGCTCCTCCTACTAGTATGCACTTTGTTTTCTACATATTCACCACCAGTTCGACTTTTGTTGCTTGGCGTTTCAGGCGGGTGTTCAGTTCTACCACCGTTGCAAAGTTTCGAGGGTGTATAAACTGTAGCTCGGTTGTTGAGTCATGCAAAGAACCTTCCAGCGCATTGACAGTTGAACAACACTCATGGAAGTTCATAACCTTGCCGTAGTCCCCGTTGTGATTCAAACGAGCTAGAATGTTCTCTCGAATCTTCAGCTCCGAACACCATCCTTGTCCTTCAATGCCTCCTCCTTACCCCTACAGATGTCCTCTCGTGACACAGAGCCTTTTAGATGTGTGTTGACCATCCGATAGAACTTCTTGAGTGCGATTCAGCTGCTCTATTTCCTTACAATACGCTTCTTCTAGGCGGCGTTTTGACTCCCAGTATAAGTAAGTCTGCTTTTGCCGTTTACGTCTATAACGGATGCTGTTTCGTGCTGCAGCATTTCTGTCCACGTTGCATGCTTCTCCCCCGAAACCTTCCTACTGTTCTATCAAAAGGGGCTATTCATAAACCACGTAGACTTTTCTGCGGAAAGAGCGGTGGGGCGTTTGACCAAAGTCTACGCTCCACACAAATTTAAAAAAAAAATGTATCTAAAAGAGTATGAATGGAAAGGGGGGGGGGGGGAGGATAAGATTTTCAAAAATTAATCTACTTGGTTTATGAACAGGCCCAAAGTTATTGCTAGTGTGATTTTTTTTTTTCCTTTATTAAAGAGACTTTTAGCCTCCTGGGCTAGTTCGTCTCTTAGAATTGCTAGTGTGATAAATTGGTAAAATTAATGTAGCTAGTGGTTAGTTGGTAATATTAATTAAGATGTATATGAATATTCTGTTATAAAGGAGGTGAAACCATGAGTAAATAAATAGATGCTTCGCTGTCAGTTTGAGCTGAATGAGCAAAATAAACATATTTTCGAAAGTATAGACCAAAATTATCGTTTCCGCTCCAACGATAATTTTAATTTAAAAAAAATGTACCGTAAACGATACTATTGATGATATATTTGTCAACCATTTGAAATAAACATAATAAATTTATGTTCTTCGAAACCTTAATGCTTTTTCAGTTACTGTATTTCTTGGGACACCTGGACACTTGGACAAAAAAAATATATTCAAAGACCCTTCTTGAAGATGAATGGACAAGATTCGGTATGAAGATAAGCCGATTTATATTAAAATTTTAATATTCTGAAGCGTGAAAGGGGTGTCAATATTAAATCAGTACTGTAGTTGTTTGAAAATGCAATGTGCGGCATAGAATCAAAAGAGTATGACACATGTTATTGTAAAAAAAAAGAGATTGTAAATAGCTCAACCAACTCAAAACCTCTACAATGGGGATGCAGCTAAGAAGTTCCACCAAAATTAAAAGATGAATGCTTTGGAAAGTAATAATCTGACTGGTACATCTACCCGAAAGCCACACAAGCGCCGTTCCAATACGGCTGAATGGAAGAGCGTCAAAAATAAGTCTAAAAAATTATTAAAACAGATCCAGAAAGGTCAATAAGGTCCACGCAAGGATAAGTCGCTTAGAACATTGTGTCAGCCACGATGTCCTGCACACTAAACGAATATGTTCCATAAATGCGGAACTTTGATTCCACATGTGTGATATACTGAGGCACACTTGCACTTGTTGCCAATATGCGTTGTTGGCTGCCAGGTAGAGCAAACATTCAAAATTTGGACTATCAACGCATCGGTACCTTTGGCACCTTACAGGAACCACCAGAACATTACAATGCTTATGAACACACTAAGGTAAAATAGCACAGGAGAAAAGTGTGTGGGAAATCTGAGGCCTCGAGAGGCCATGAACAAAATAAGGAGTGTATCGAAAATAAGCTATCCACAAACTTTCTTTCAAAACCGTTGAAAACCGATATTTTATTCATACAAAAAAATGATCCTTTATTTTACGAGGTTAAACTTGAACATAATGAAGACCGGATGAAATTTAAGTAATTCCTTCACGAATTTTCGAACTTTGGATCGAATGCTCTTCATCAAGTTCCGGACAAGTGTTGCATCGCATTTTTTGGACGCTTGAGCTCATATTTTTTTGAACTCCTGCAGAAGTCTTCTTGAAGACCCTCTTCACGATTGCCCAGTAACGTTCGATGGGTCGATGCTGAGGGCAATTTGGTGGATTGATATTTTTCTCAACGAAATCTATACCCTTTTCCGCAAGCCAATTGAGAGTGGTTTTGGCATAGTGAGCCGACGCTAAATCCGGCCAAAACAGTGGAGGTGTACTATGCTTCTTATATAAAGGCAACAATCTCTTCTGGAGACACTCATATCGATAGATTTCCGCATTTATAGTTCCGGTAGTGTAAAAAATGGTGTGAAAAATGGACTTCAAACCACAGGAACATATTGCCTGCCATACCAGTACCTTTCGACCGAATTTCTCCACTTGAATCGACCTGTCCGCATCGCTCACATCCTCCCCAACGATGGCAGTAAAGTATTGTGGACCTGGAAGGGTTTTTGAGTCCTCCTTTACATAGGTCTCATCGTCCATCAAAACGCATGCATCCAGACACTGCAAAAGACGCGAATACAATTTCCGGGCCCTTGTTGCTGCTCGCTTCTTCTGTTCTGCACTTTGTTTCGAGATTCTCTGCTTCTTGTAGGTCTTCAGGTGGTTTTGGCTCTTGATACGCTGGATCATTCCGACACTCGTTCCTGCTTTTTTGGCCAAATCACATATTGACATTGATTTGTTGTTCATGATTAGAGATACCACTTTCTGCTCCCGTTTCGGGTTGGAAGAACCGGGTTTTCTGCCTCTTCCTGGTAGCTCACCCGAAGAATAGTGTTCCCCAAACTTATTAATGATGGTTTTAACACTCGCTTGATGAATTCCAAACCGCTTCGCCAATTTTCGCATAGTAATACCCATCTCACTTAGCCATGTGTCCAGAACCTTAATTTTCACTTCCTTTTCAATACGCGACATTTTGAAAACGCAGAATTTGAACCGCACAAACAAGTAAACAAAAGAAAGCTGACAGTCAAACGCACAGCATGCAGTGTTCAGAGCATAAAAAACCATCACAATACATGCGTACAACGCAAATGTATGTGGATAGCTTGTATTCGATACACTCCTTATTCACAACACGTTGAGAAATATCCTACTTAAGAAATTTCATGAATTTGGATACCCATAATGTAAAAGTTTCCTTCTAAATATGGGCATGGCCAGTCGAGGCCCCACGGGAACCTGTTTCGGAATGACCGGCCCGTGAATAAATCATCAGATGGCCACAAAACGTTACTACTGGAAAAAGTTCATGAATTTCGATACCCATATTGCCAGAATGACCATTCCGGCGACAAGTCGGCATGTGACCTATCACTCTCATATAAACACAACCCGCAAACTCAGATTTACAGGAACTAGATGAATTCAAATGCTCATTACCGATAATTTTCCTAAAGCGAATGAGTTTTTGAATCTAACAGTGCCAAAATAATGAAAACCGGTCAATAATTGGCAGAGTAACAATCATTTGAATTTGGTGGGTACCCGGGTACCTTGTCGAATATATAGGGGTAACAAATCGATAGAATTTGACCCCCTTGCCGTCCCATTATTAATTTTTCGGATTATTTCGTGTGGGGCGACGTCGAGCGGGATATCAATAGAACCCTTCGTACCACAATAAGGTCACCCAAAGCTAGAATCGAAACAGTCAAATCAAATTATCTGTATGTCGAAACATGGTAATACGTGGATGTGTCATTTTCCAGAAGCGTTTAACTACAATCGTCGGAATGGAAGGTGACTTTTTTGAATGAAATAATTTACAATTCCCATTAGTAAGGGAAGTAAATAAACCACGAAGTGCTTTTTCTTAAACATGGCATTTACTGCAAAAATTCGTCACGCACCCTGTACAACTTAACCGGTGATTGTTTTCTCGCTTGCATTGCAGATGCTGATCTTGACGGTATTTTTTATTTCACACACTACTTAGCCAGCGACAAAAGCGACCGATCTGCTGACAATGAACAAAGGGCAGGTTTTTAATAGCAGTTAATATATTCCTGGCATGATGGTAGTGATAGATTGCCTGGGGTGCTTACACACTCAGATTATTTTACAGAAATCTGTAAAGTTTTACCGAATTCTCAACAGTTGAACGTTCGGTAATCCAATTTTATGGATTTCGGTAAAATTTTACCGAAATCCGGTAAATTTTTTACATATATCTGTAAAATTTCACCGAAATCCGTAAAATCGAATTACCGAACGTTCAGCTGTTGGAATTCGGTAGAACTTTACAGATTTCTGTAAAAAAATCTAAGTGAGTAGAGATTCGAGAAATTGACATTTGAAGTTTTGATTACGTCTTCTTTTTACAAGATTAGTTCTGTCGTATTGAATAAGTTGGCGAGAAATCTTTAATTTCACCTGTAGATCTATTAATATTATGATACGTTATTGCATTCGTCAAACATCTCCCTAATTTTGCTCCATGTATTTATTATTATAATAGAATACTTTTCCATCAGGTCGCTTTTTTCCAGATTATTATTTAAATAACTTCAGCACACAGCTTTGCCAATTGTGCAAACGCGATGGAGCATCATAAACACATTTTTATGCAAATGTGACTTTTTGGTTCTCTATTGGCAAGGATCGCAGAATGGAGTGAAGGCAGGCGACGACAAAAGCATGCATACATTCGCGCGCTCCCCGATTTTATTGCATTATTTATAAGGATATCTTTCAACAGTTATTTTCCTGTGGCACCGTTCGTTTGACTCTGCTTTGCTTTTGTGTCTACTAAAAGCACTCGCACGAAGCATCGCCTTGTCCTTAAAAATTGAAGCACTTTTCCAACTGATTGTGTACCGTTGTTGTTGCTGTTTGATACTCTAGGTTGAGACAGCTTTTGTTGAGCGGTTATCGGGGTGCATGGAAGCTACTCCTCCGGGCGAGGTAAGTGGTAAGTGTACCGATGATGATTTAAGAGTTTTGGAATAGAATGGGCGCTTGTACCTATACAAATAGGAACGTTCACAGAATCAGAGAACAGTAAAAGCGTCGCGATGTCAAGTAGTGGCGTATACATAATGCTATTCTGGGTTTCCAGCTTGGTGTGTTCAGTTAGACGGCGGTTAGAGTAGATGCGATACGAGTACACTCATGTCCCATTTGCGTTTTTTTCCAAAACTAAGATTTTCAATAAAAATTGTAACCAACCTTTCATAATACTGGATCAACTTAACAAGTCTGTATATCGGTTGGCCCGCTACCAATTCTAAAGAAAATAGTCGAAAGGTCGAAAGTAACAATGATTTCTAGCGTATATGTCTGGGATCTGCTTGCTCCCACAAACAAAATAGCACCAGAAACAGATACAGGGAGTTATTACCTTCCCGTTAGCAGTGAATATAGATATGAGCAACCTGGCATTTCCAGGAAATTTTCGTTTTGAGTCATTGTTTCCAATTATTACTTTCGACCTTTTGACGATTTTGTCTAGAATTGAGCATGTTTTTGTATAAACACTATAACAAAAAATCATGTTAATATCTGGTTTCTGATGTAGAAGGAGATGTTCGCTCATCACCATGAGGCACCAAGAGTGAACAACAATGTTTTTGGCTAGAATGAAAGATGTGAAGAGAAAGTGTTGAAAGTTCCGTCAGAGTGCGGCAGGTAGGAAAATTAACAGATGTTTTTTGAAAATTGAGCGAAATGGCATGTATCCAATGGTACTCGAACCATGGACGTCAATCTTTGCCTAACATCCCACTTGTGGGAGTGCCAACTCCGCATGTAGCTGCGCCTTTACTGACTGAGCTAAGGGAGGACCCAGTGTTTTTGTATATACACTAACAAAAAATCAAGTAAATTTCTGGTTTCTGTTTCGGGATACATAATTTTATATGAAATCCTTGTTTAAGTTTCTCGTTGTAAATCAAAACTGAGTTACACCTCGTTTTTAAATAATAATTACTAATTATGTAACTATGGTCTTCACTCTACACGTAACAACAACTTTTACTAATATTTATTTATTTTTTTGGTTCTAGCTTAGACGAATTTTTCCTGCAATACTATTACCATACCATACCATACCATAGACTAACTCTAAGACTAGTAGGTCCCGAACAAATACGATTTTTTTCTTTGCTCAGTCAGTACTAGATCATCGGTCCCAAGCTCGGTCCCAAGCTTAATAATGCGCCCCTAATAATGAACTCACATGAACATACTCTCAAATATTCTGTCAAAATAACACAGCAAATCAAAATAAAGGCGCAAATATTTACAGCAAGGTGCTGGCTTCAAGGTGTACTTCGGACCAAGGGGTTCTACAACAGTGAACCAATTTCAAATCGCTAGTTGTGTATTGATTGTTGCTATTACTCAATATTAAGTAATCAAAAAGAAATTTAACGTTTATCTTCCTTCAATACTTTTACTCAATATTAGGTACTCTGTGTTTAAGCAAACTTTAGGTACACTGTAACCGGCCAGTACCCATTAATGGGTAAAAATATACCCATTTTTTATAGTATATGATGCTGTCAAAAAACTGGATACTTTTAAAATCAAAAGAATCCACACGGTGAGCTTCCTTTTCCCATTAATTGGTACGATTTATTATTATTGTTATTCCTCCTGTGGATTTTTTACGCATTTTACCGAAAAACTGCGTTTATCCATTCAAATTCAAGAACTCGTCCATGAAGAGCCTGTGTAACAATTAAACGATCAATCCACTATAGAACATAATTCACCACGCAAAGTTCATTTCGAATAGTTCGAAACGATAGCGGAAGTTCTTCTACTGTCTCTACTTTAAGGCAATCAACAACTTGTTGAATTTCTGGGTCAAGTCTACTAGCTTCTTCTATTTCTTCCCATTTCAAAGGAATTGCAGAAACAGTAGCATTAGCTATCTCAATAATTGTAAACTCTTCTGTTTCATCGAATAGAAGAGCCACCTCTATGTACACAGATAAAAAGAAACACTGAATTTTCTGCGTTATCTAATGCACATAAAGGGAATGCTAGATTTGGCAGAACATAATGGGATATTTCATATAAATTTAAGCCAGAAAACGCCTGAATCGTCTGAATATCGTTGTTTACGCTCCTTTGGCTAGGAATTACACGAGGGGAAATTTTACGCGCTTGTTAAAATTAATTATTTTTTTCTGTGTAGAGACGAGAAAAGACGTCTGCAAGATTATCTCTACCAGATATGAAGATCGCAGTATAGCGGAATCCTTGAAATCGCAGCACCCATTTGAAAACAGAAAAGTCAGTGCTTTGCAGTCAGTAAAAAGTCTGAACTCTCTTCCAATTAAATACGTTTGAAACCGCTCAACGCTCCAACTAGTGCCAACGCCTCTATTTCCGTTTGACAGTCGGTATCTGTCAAAGATTTCGAAGCATAGCAGATTACCCTCGATTCTCCAAGTTTATTCGTCTGAACCAACACTGCTCCTGGAGCGTAAGGAATGGCGTCGGCTACCACGGAAGTATCATCTTCAAGCTTGTAGAACCCTAATACGCTAGCATTTGAGTGAAGTGCTTTTATTTCATTAAAAGCATGTTCTTCCTTTTCACCCCGCTGGAACTTAACACCATTCTGAGTTAAATTTCGAAGCGGCTCGTCCAAAGTGGCTAGGTTGGGTATGAATTTTCTCATGTAATTGGTGAGACCTAAGAAGCTCCTGACTTCGCTGTCATTGACGGTCCCGCGAAACTTTGAAATTGTTTCTAAGGTAGTCACAGAAGGGTGAATTTCTTTCGGAGATATTCCGTATCGCAGAAACTCGCGTTCAATAACTCGAAGTTTGCATTTACTCCATTTTAAGACAACTCATTTTTTTTTTTTTTGAAGCGGTTGAGTTTCTAAAATGTTTGAAGGAATTATTTTAAAAAAAACTTGTTTTTTCAGGAAGGTAATGATGGTTTATTTGAAACCCAGTTGATAAAAATGGGCATGGCAAAAAAACAGTTTATACCTTTTCTAAACGAGAGTCATTTTCTTCTACGGTACGACCTTGAACACCTACATCGTCGAGATATCAATATGCTCTATCGCAGTCCACGAGAATTTCGTCCATCGTGCGCTGGAATATCTCCGGAGCAGAGACGAGTTCAAAAAGCAAACGCTTAAACCGGTAAAGGCCTCGATGTAAAATGAAGGTTACCTAGAGACGTGATGATTCATCCAATTCCAATAGAAAAAAATCGCATCTTTGACATCCAACGTGCTCCATACATTTCCTCACCCTATTTTAGCCAACACATCTTCTATTATCGGCATTGGGTGATGATCGCGGATTACTGCTTGATTCACACGCCTCAATTCAACACAGAGCCTTATCTCACAGTTTGCCTTATTTACCACCATTAAGGGAGATACCCAGGTTGCTGGACCGGTCTTCTTCTCGATGATATCCCTTGCCAATAGCTCATCTAGCTTGTTATTGACAGCATCCTCCAGTGGAATAGGAATTCAACGGAGCGGTTGAAAAATCGGTACTATGATCAAATCCATCTGGATATGGACTTGCACATTAGGCCATCCCTTATTTTCAAAAAAGTTGCCAAGTCAAGAATTCCACCTCTTGAAATGTTCGTCTTGGCTAGAAAACAAACATACTTAAATTTCAAAACCGTACGTTGACGTTAAGTGCTCCCCCAACGGACCTGAAGAAATGGTAGTACGGATGACTACCCACGCGGTGGCGAGCACGCTACTGTAGTGTATGGTCTTGCAGGTCGACTAAGATCAGTGTCGTCAGGTTGATAACATTTTATGTTCGTTTTATTTTTATTATCAATGTTGTTTGGGACACTTTATCATCAGTACACCAGTTTTTAGGTACAACACAATCACGTCATCATAGACGTGGCTGGATAGCTCAGTGGTTATCCGTTCTGCTTACTGAGTAGATGGTCGGGAGTTCAGTCCCAGGCCCTTCCCCTTCCTTGTCATTTGTCGTTTGCCTCTTTCTATCATCACTAGTCTAAAATAAAATGCAGTCTACTCTACTGGGCTTTCATTGATCCGCGCATCACTTACCACACTGAATCCATGATCTAAAAATAACCTACCTCACTAACACAAAAACTATCCTATCCTTCCCTTGACAATTGTGAAGACGCAGTGGTAAACACGGTCTCTAACCAACGATTGTCAAAACTAATCATCCTTCCCCCCTCCCCAAAGACCGTGAGGACGTGGCTACTCCATTACCGATCAGAAGTAGTGTAATACAACATTGATAATAAAAATAAAACGAACATAAAATGTTATCAACCTGACGACACTGATCTTAGTCGACCTGCAAGACCATACACTACAGTAGCGTGCTCGCCACCGCGTGGGTAGTCACCCGTACTACCATTTCTTCAGGTCCGTTGGGGGAGCACTTAACGTCAACGTACGGTTTTGAAATTTAAGTATGTTTGTTTTCTAGCCAAGACGAACATTTCAAGAGGTGGAATTCTTGACTTGGCAACTTTTTTGAAAATAAGGGATGGCCTATTGCACATCCTTTATCTTCGCAAAAGGTGACAGATTCTGATCGATTAGTATGAATATCCATTCCAACTTTGAGGACGCCATGTTCTTTTGCAGTTGTGTCTCCAAGGAGGTTTCGTTGACCCTTGATATCGACGAAAAAATTGGCACTGACCGTTCGACCCCCAACGGTGATGGAGGTGCTGAATGTTCCCAGGATTTCTAATGGGTTCTGACTTCTGTACGCCTTCAGTATTTTCAGATTTGCGTCCGACCCTGAATCGACGAGCATTTTAAGATCAATAACACCAATTTTGCAATCAATCACACTACTGATATTTCCTAGATGAAATGAGTAGTGCACCGTTTTATCCTGCGTGTCCGATGAAGGTTCATCCTTGCTGACATTGCCTTGCTCTACTGGAACTGAGTCAATTTCTCGGACATCACCTGACGGAATCATTCCTGGGCTCTTCGAAGCTTGGTTTTCTCTTGGACGTTTTCAGCAAACTTTCTGGAAATGTCCAAGGCGCCCATAGCGGTGACATGTCTTCCCTTTCGCTAGACAAAAAGATGCATTCGATTTATGCCCCTGCTGACCTCATGAGTAGCAATTCATGACTGTACTTCCTTTGAAAACCGCTTTGTTGTGGAAGCGACGGACGATACGATTTTTGTTTTTAAAAAACTGATTCGTTTCGAGTTTCTGTATTTTCCTCACTTCAAATTGCTCTGGATCCGGTCGTGGTGAAGCAGCAATTATTTCCTTCTCCTGAGATCGTACACTTTTCAATGATACTCCCAAGTACTCGATCTCAGCGAGAGACTGATCCTTCTCCAAAATACGACGTCGAAGCTCAGGACACGAACATCCTTCCACGATTACATCAGTTAACATCATCTCTTCTATTGGTGCACGTACGTCATGGGGATACTTATCCAGGCCACAGTCAGCGAGTTGTTGACGCAAACGTAAAACGAACTGTGGAAAGCCTTATTTCATCTTCCGTAGCTTATAGTACGTTCACACTACAGCTTATATTACGTGATATAGAGTATCTTGATATCAAATGACATGTACATTATTTCCAGTGAACACTAGATGTATAGTTGCTGATATCAAGATACTCTATATCACGTAATATAAGCAGTAGTGCAAACGTACTATTATACCACTCCAGTACTTTTTGCCGACGTGGTTTTAAAAATGCATCTAGGCATTTCACTGCTTTGCTGTATCACGGTTTCTCCAATAAGACAACAGGGAAATCTTCTGTTTCATCCAGGCTCCTGAATACTTTCTGCAGTTGGGGTCCTCCCAAGTGAAGCAGTTTAGAACGTCGCATTTACTCATCCGTTATCTGGGATGAATCGAAGAAGCATTCCAATGCACCATTCCATTCTTTCCATTCATTAGCCAGACGGCCGCTTCAGATGATCTGCTCGCATTTGAATATAGGCAAAGGGCGGCTCTCCTCCATCTGAAATATCAGAAACAAACATTCTATGTAATCCATCAGTTAATTATGTTTCTAGAAATGACACCAACATACTCATACAATTTCTTTCAGATTTTTTTTTGCGATATTACGAATAACCAGAATTTGAATGTTCGAAAAGACCGGCTACCCGCCATGGAAACGACGATTTGCAGAAGTGTTTTTATTATACTGCCAATCCGCAACGATAGCATACGTTGGACCGACAAATCCCGCCACAGTCACAACATTATATCCACTTCAAGTGACTGACAACCCGCCACAGTCATTTTTATTACTTTTTTTCTACCGGCAACCCGCCATAGTCATTTTTTTTTCAACCGGCTACCCGCCACGGCCATTTTAACAAGCGTTGTCATTGGCAACTCGCCACAATCCTGTCATTCCTGTGATCTTCACCTAACCGTCACCCGGTATTGTGTCACAGTAAACACGATGAAAAATAAATTACCTAACAATCGTCATTTTATTTTCCTAGTATAATAATAAAAAAATTAAATTCAGCTTCAGCTCCATAACAATACCAGAATGAAAACAGTGCTGATGTATAAAGACTGTATTCGATGAAATTTGGACACACAAAATAGGTCACCAAAAATTTTCCTTGAGTCCGATTCTTTTCAAACTTTCTGGAAATAAAGTCCTACTAAATGGTTAAGTTTTGACATCATTGATTTATTGAACCTCTTCTCCCAACCCAAATGCCCGCACCTTTGCCTTGACCCCTTTCATCAAATTTTGGGCAATGATAGGACCGACTTGCTTACTTACTTTTAACCACACTTTCTTTAGTTCAAGTTCATTTTCTCTCAGTTTTGGAGTTTTAACGAGCTTTGCCTTCATGATTGCCCAACATTTTTCAATTGGGCGAAGTTCCGGAGTGTTTGGAGGGTTGACGTCTTTTGGTACAAAAACTACATTACTATCTTTGTACCAGTCTAAGACGCTGGGCATAGTGGCAAGATGCCAAATCCGGCCTAAACAGTGTCGGGCCATCGTGAGATCTCAAGAAGGGCAGAAGTCGTTTTTGGAGGCATTCGTCCTTGTAGATTTGTCCGTTGACGGTCTCAGAGGTGATGAAGGGCTGACTCATTTTGCCACATCCGCAGATCGCTTGCCAGACAAGGAATTTTTTGGCGAATTTCGACAGTTTCTTCTTCCGTACACTCTCCGGAACGGCCAACTTAGAGGTGGCGACGTAGTGTTCCTGTCCTGGCATTTGTTCGGTGTTGGCTTTAATGTAGGCCTCATCGTCCATCACAATGCAGAATGGTTTTGTGAGCCACTCCCTGTACAGTTTTCTTGCACGAGTTTTGACCACCGAGTTCAGTGCCTTCTGGACCTTGTACACATGTAATCCAGAACGTTTCATTGTTTTCTGCACAAAAAAAACTGAAACTTTCGCCTTTTTCGCAAATTCTCTGATCGAAATGTTGGGATAACGCTTAAATTTGTTCAATACCATCCTGGCCTTCTCCAGATTTGATGTGCCACTTTTTTTGCCCCTACCATTTTTCCGCTTGGTTGTCTTACGGTCCTTGAACGTTTTGATCACATGAGATACGGTTGAATGTGCGATTCCGAGCTTTTTTCCGATCCATCGATGAGAAGCGTTTGGGTTTTCGAAGTAAGTGCCCAAAATTTGTTGGCGCACTATTTCTTCATTCGAAGCCATCACTGAAATCACTCGACCGATTTTCACGAAACTCATTACACAATTGACACAACACAATGAAATACATTCAGTTAAAATTTCAATAATTCCCAAGTAACCACGAGGCTGTAATAGCATGTATATATAGGGCATATTTATTACGTCTAGTGTACCATTGAAGTTGGATTAAAGCTGAAACGGGCCCCACTAAGATCGAACTAATGCTATATCTTTTGTAATGCCATAAAACATTGCTAAAGTACCATTATTGCATTGGTAATGCATCACTACTTTTCCAAGCTTATATAACGCTTCATTACTTGACAACTATTGAATTGATGCGATCCCGCATTACCGATGTTGATTTTGGGTTGAATAAGTGCAATATTATAATGCTTGTGGTTACTTGGGTTTTTACCCACACGCTAAAAAGTTATGAATAATTGCGTGTGTCCAAATTTCATCGAATACAGTCTTTACACATCATTGAAAAATCTACCTTAGTTCCGTTGAAAATCCTCGTCGTCAGAATATAGAGTTGCTGCTTCTCTATTTTGGGCACCGATTCTTAATCATCTGCTTCTGTCCTCCGAACAATTCAATCCCGTCGTATCAGAAACACGTCCACCTCGCTCGCCGCTCGATACAATTCTCCTCGTTTCCAACTCTCCTATATTATTCGTACCCACGTTACCATAAGCATTATATTATTGCACATATTCAACCTAAAATCAACATCGGCAATTCGGGATCACATCAATTCAACAGTTGTCAAGTAATGAAGCTTTAGATTAGCTTAAGAATGTAGTGATGCATTACCAATGCAATAATGCTCTTATGACATTACAAAAGGTATAGCATTAGCACAGATAACAGACATCCAAGCTGGAATGCCCACCGTGTGTAAATTTCTGTAACTGCCATTTGAAAATTATAGCTCGTTTCCGTTTCGTCTGCTGTATAGAGAAGTTGTCTCCATTCTATTCGGTCCATGGCTGTTACTCGCCAGCCTCGCTGTCTGCGGAGGGTCCGCAGGTCGCCTTCTACTTGATCGATCCACCTTGCTCGTTGCGCGCCTCTTCTTCATGTACCTGTCGG
This sequence comes from Aedes japonicus, assembly GCA_034211315.2. Lineage (NCBI taxonomy): Eukaryota > Metazoa > Arthropoda > Insecta > Diptera > Culicidae > Aedes > Aedes japonicus. Next base: position 41,362 of record JASCZW010007048.1, on the reverse strand, counting down.
TTCGTTTTTGAGAACCATTTTCACAGGGCTGTCGTCCGACATTCTTACGACATGCCCAGCTCATCGTAGTCGACCGATTTTTGCGATGTGTACGATGGGAGGTTCACCTAGCAACTGATGCAATTCCAGGTTCATTCGCCTCCTCCACGTTCCATCTTCCATCTGCACTCCACCGTAAATGGTACGCAGCACCAAGGGTGCGTTGGTCCTCCACTAGCAATGTCCATGTTTCGTGGCCGTAGAGAACTACCGGTCTAATTAATGTTTTGTAGATGGTCAACTTTGTGGTTCGGCGAACTTTGTTCGATATTAGCGTCCTTCGGAGTCCGAAGTAGGCACGATTGTCAGCCATAATGCGCCTTTGTATTTCTCTGCTGGTATCATTATCGACGGTCACCAATGAGTCTACTACCTCGATTTCATCACCGTTGATCTGAACTCGTGCTTGGAGGCTAACATTGTCTTCTCGTGAGCCTCTTCCCTTCATGTATTTTGTTTTCAGTGCATTGACCACAAGCCCAATCCTTCCAGCTTCAGCCTTAAGTCTGATGTACGTTTCTGCCACCGTCTCAAAGTTACGTGCTACGATATCAACATCGTCGGCGAAGCCAAATAGTTAGACAGACTTCCTGAAGATCGTGCCACTCGTGTCTATCCCAGCTCTTCGAATCACACCCTCCAGTGTAATGTTAAACAACAAACACGACAATCCATCACCTTGCCGTAACCCTTTTCGAGATTTGAAGGGACTCGAGAGCGTCCTTGATACTCGGACGACACACATCACTCGATCCATCGTTGCTTTGATCAACCGCGTCAGTTTTTCCGGAAATTCATATTCGTGCATGATTTGCCTTAGCTGGTCTCGATCGATTGTATCATACGCTGATTTGAAATCGATGAAAAGATGATGTGTGGGAACCTTGTATTCGCGACATTTTTGCAGCACTTGCCGAATCGCAAAAATCTGGTCCGTAGTAGCGCGTGCACCCATAAATCCCGCTTTGTATTGCCCCACGAACTCCTTAGCAATTGGTGACAGGCGGCGGCATAATATTTGGGAGAGCAACTTGTAGGCAGCACTCAGTAGCGTGATCGCACGATAAGTGTAGCAATCCAGCTTGTCGCCCTTTTTATAGATGGGACACACTTTTCCCTCCATCCAATCCTCCGGTAAACATTCCTTCTCCCAAATCTTGGTAATTACCCAGTGCAGCGCTCTGGCCAGTGCTTCACTACCGTATTTCAATAGCTCCCTTGGGAGTTGCTCAACACCAGCGGCTATGTTGTTTTTCAAACCACCAATTTCCTCCTCAACTTCCTGAATGGTTGAGGTTGGGGTCCTGTCATCTTCTGCGCATGTTCCTAGATTTATTTCCGAGCCACTTTCGTTCGCTGTAACATTACCGTTCAGGTGCTCGTTGAAGTACTGCTTCCACCTTTCAATCACCTCACACTCTCCTGTGAGAAGGTTGCCATCCAGGTCTCTGCACGTATCAGCTTGTGGTACGTAGCCTTTGCGCGAGCTGTCCAACTTCTCATAGAATTTGCGTGTGTCGTTAGCACGGTACAGTGCGTCCATTTCTTCACTTCTGTCTATACCATTCCACATTCGCTCTCGTGCGGTGTTGCAGCATTCTCGCCCCTGCTACATTCTTCTCCTCTACTAACTGCTTGCATTCGCCATCAAACCAGTCAATTTTTCGATTCGGTGAAGAAGTACCTAGTGTCATTATTGCAGTGCTACCAATGGCGGTTCGAATATTTCTCCAGCCATCCTCAAGAGTAGCTGCGCCAAGCTGCTCTTCCGTTGGTAGGGCTGCTTCTAGCTGTTGCGCGTATTCCCCGGCAATTCCGGTTTCCCGTAGTAGCTCAATGTTAGGTCGTAGCGTTCGAATTCGACGCGTGTTGTACACCGTCGAGAGTTTTGAGCGCATACATACTGCAACTAGGTAGTTGTCCGAGTCTATATTCGCACTGCGGTAAGTGCGAACGTTGATGATTTCGGAGAAGAATTTTCCGTCGATTAGAACATGGTCAATTTGATTTTCCGTTCTTTGGTCAGGTGATCTCAAAGTGGATGTCTTAACGAGGGAAGAAGATACTTCGAACTACTAAACCACGGGAGGCCGCAAAGTTCACGCATCGTTGGCCATTATCGTTCGATACGGTATGCAGGCTGTTAGGCCCTTTTACCGGTCTGTACATTGCCTCCCGTCCTACCTTAGCGTTCATGTCACCAACGACGATTTTTACGTCCCGCTGCGGGCAGCCATCATACACTTGCTCTAGCTGCGCGTAGAACGCTTCTTTTTCGTCATCGGGTCGCCCGTCGTGTGGACAGTATACGTTGATGATGCTGTAGTTGAAGAATCGACCCTTAATCCTCAGCTTGTACATTCTAGCGTTAATCGGAAACCATCCAATCACGCGTTGATGCAATTTTCCCAGCACTACAAAGCCGGTGCCCAGCTCTGGTAGAAAGTAGCCGCTCGATGCCCGCTTTTCCATACCTTCTGTCCTGTCCAGGAAATCTCCTGCAGAGCTACGACTTCGAAGTTACGAGGTTGAAGTTCGTCGTAGATTATCCGATCGCAGCCAGGGAAGCAGAGCAATTTGCAGTTCCATGTTCCGAGTTTCCAATCGTAGTCCTTAATTCGTCGCCTAGGTCTTTGCCGATTGTTCCGATCCGTCTTAACTTCTGTATTATTTGTAACATTGATTTTTTAAGGGCGGCTTGTTGGGCCTTCCCCAACCCCCTGTCTCACCGGAGGACCATCGTGTACAGCACTGTTTAGAGTCCCACGCTGGCACAAGGACGATGATCAGCCGCTCCTAACATGGACGACAGACGCTGTTTTGAGCCGCCCCTAACATGGAGAACAGGCGCTCAGATAGACTGCACTCTTTGAAGAGGGAAGCCCCCCACACCCCCCCTCCCTGCCAGCATATGACCAAGGTCCCACCGGGGTTGGTTACCCGATCTTTCCTATGGTTACTCATACCCCAGTCGGCACCACTGGGAGGTAGGGATGGGAGTTACTGGACAAGAGGCTAAGGATTGGAGTAGGATCTATTTGATACCTGAAGGTACGCGAAGTACCAATGGTACGCATTGTCCAGTCATTTACCAACCACCAATAAAAGTATGCAAACGATTTCCATTTTTACTCAAAAATGAGTTTTCAAGGAAGTACTTACCCATTAAGTAATCTTTACCTAATTTGTAAAATCAAATTTACCCATCTCTTCAGTTCAACAACAGTACTTAATTTTAAGTTTAAAAATACTCAATTTTAGGTACTTTGTTTCTTCCGTGCATCATACGTCTATTCGGGGTCAAAACGCTAAGATAAGATTACCGAAAATTACGTTTTAATTTTACCGAAAATTAGGTTTTGGTAGTAAAACCTTAAATTTCGTTAAAATTTAACGACTGATTTCGATAAATTTTACTTATTTATTAAGTAAAGTGGATTTTCAAATGTTTACGTATTTTTTTTACCTAAATTTGGTTTAAAATTTTATCACTGCGCTGCATCTGAGAATCAACACTACCACCATTGCGAAGTTTATGACTTATTGCAATTGTACCGCCTCCTCACCTTCAGGCTAAATGGTTTCGAATTTTGTTTTAAAATAAAGAAAGATACCAGCTGTAGAGACTGAGATTTGTGGCAGCCAACCCGAAGGGTGAGTAGAAATATGGTAAGCGGATCATGAAAATTCCGGAGAAATTTGTTAAGGCGAATGGTTCTGTGCTTGTAAATAAACATTCACATAGTCGATTGCTAGCAAATAGTTGCGGGCTTTAGTTCAATTCCGAACACTAACAGCAAAATTCGATAGAGGAACTGAGCTGTAATTCGTGAAAAATTGACGATTGGAAAGTTTGTTAACAGACGAAGAAACGGCTTCGCAAATTTCTACAGAATTGAAATATTTACCTCATTCCAATGATATATATTTTTTTATCATTCAATTGTAGATCACTGGAAATATGGAGGAATTGACAGGATTAATCGATGCGGATACAAGGAAAAAACTGGAAGGTAAGTTAATTATTCAATTTGTATGTAAATCATACGACGAATCTCAAACATTTAAATGAATTGCACTTGATTCATATACACATACTAATTTATTCTATATATTTCAGGCTGTCGAAGGTTGATCCAATGCTCTACCTTAAAAAAAACTTAATTTTCGGTAAAAATAAACGATTGCAAATAGTTAATTATTAACGTTTTTCGCTTGTCACCAACAGTACCGAAATTTAAGTAATCCATGTTTACCGATAATTTCAGTATGTGCACTTTTGTGCGGTTATCGGTATTTTTTACCGAATTTTCGGTATTCTGGTCTTAGCGTGTAAGAATTAAGGTGTGCACACAAGACTTTTTATATGTATGTATTGCGTCAAGAACTCTACAGTTACCCATCCTAGTTTTTCATACACGAGTTTCTGAACACTACACGCTAAGACCAGAATACCGAAAATTCGGTAAAAAATACCGATAACCGCACAAAAGTGCACATACTGAAATTATCGGTAAACATGGATTACTTAAATTTCGGTACTGTTGGTGACAAGCGAAAAACGTTAATAATTAACTATTTGCAATCGTTTATTTTTACCGAAAATTAATTTTTTTTTTCTGTTTTGGGTTTTTCGAATGCTATAATAAAAATGTTTAATGAAAGGTTGTAGGATCTATTTTTTCGGATTTATGCCCCACTAAACGAATCAGAAAAATGTGAACAGGCTTTAATTAGGTATTTTATTTCCAAGTAGTTACTTGAGTAAGAGCTACTCAAAAATTAGAGTAAAAAAACAACAAATGAAAAGAGTAAGCGGTACACAATTTTGTTTCATTTGAACGACAGAGTTCAACAAAACTCAATTGAGTTCATTTAAGGTTAACTTGTAATAACATCCTCAAAGTCTCCTGGTTCTTCTTCTGTCTCCTTAAACATAACACAGAGAGCATCAACTTTGGTGCGCGTGCTGAAACGTGATGTCTGAAATGTTGAAAGGCCATATATTACGGGTGTCACTTCACGGTGAGAAAACATGCAAATCAAATAAGAATCACTATACGTATTACCGACGTATTTTGTGTATGAAGGGTGAAGTGAGAACCATAATATGTAACAAATTTTTGAGATTCATCGTATGATTTACATACAAATTGCATAATTAACTTACCTTCCAGCTTTTTCCTTGTATCCGCATCGATTAATAATTTCAACTCCTCCATATTTCCAGTGATCTATAATTGAATAATAAAAAAATATATTTCATTGGAATAAGGTAAATATTTAAATTCTTGAGAAATTTGCGAAGACGGTTCTGCGTCTGTAAACAAACTTTCCAATCGTCAGTTTATCACGAATTACAGCTCAGTTCCTCTATCGAATTTTGCTGTTAGTGTCCTGAATTGAACTATAGATAGCAACTATTTGCTAGCAATTGACTATGGGAATGTTTATTTACAAGCACAGAACCGCATTTACAAATTTCTCCGGAATTTTCATGATCAGCTCATAGTAAATATTTCTACTCACCCTTCGGGTTGGCTGCCACAAATCTCAGTCTCTACAGCTGGTTTCTTTCTATGTTATAAAACAAAATTCGAAACTATTTAGCCTGAAGACGAGCAGGCGGCACAATTAAAATAGGTCCTATAAACTTCGCAAGAGCGGTAGTGTTGGTTCTCAGATGCAGCGCAGTGATAAAATTTTAAACCAAATTTAGGTAAAAAAAAAACGTAAACATTTGAAAATCCACTTTACTTAGAAAATAAGTAAAATTTATCATAATCAGTCGTTAAATTTTACCGAAACTTTAGGTTTTACTACCAAAACCTAATTTTCGGTAAAATTGAAACTTAATTTTCGGTAATCTTATCTTAGCATGTAGGTCACCAGTATCTGTCAAATCTGAAGTGTGACGTCACTTTGAAACAGACCATAAGCGCTTTCAAAACAAATATAAATTGATAACACATACATACACACTCACATATAATTTCTGGAATCCGTCGAGGGCCCTATAAACATGCAGACTGAAACAAAGAAGGAGCTGTGTTTCTTGATATAAGGTGTTTTCGCTTAAACTTTAATAATACTCAATTGTATATTCTATTTGATGTTCTATGGATTCCTTACTTGAATCCCCAAATAGTTTACTGTCACTGTTCTTTTTAATAATATCCATTCTGGCATAAACTTTTTTTTTACTTTGTGATAAAGGAAAAATATGGTGAACTAAAATAAGCGTGTAGGAGCAGACAGAAAATGAAACTCTCACGCTTATCTAACACTACTCAAATTTGGCTACTATCAATTATTATCCCCTCACACCGGAGAAGACTGAAGTTAACCAAATCGGAGCCAAATTAAAAACCATTGATCTTTATTCGACCGACCTTGTCCGTGTTTCAGCTTGGCACTCACATCACAGTTAATCAATGTTTGAATTACTTCAGGATATAGTTAGAGTATAGATTTATTCTAAAAGTGTTTGGAAGCAGCGTGTTGTTTATGTTTTTCCTCTTTTACTTTATTCCCGTTGTTTCTCCAGAAGCAATGTAGACAGCAACAATCATTATAAGTGACCATCAACTCTACACCGTGTGTTTGCTTATCAGTGTTGTCCTGAAAAATATACTAGTTTCTTATCCGGTGTACGGCAGTTCAGTTTTGAGATAGCCATACGGCAAAAACGTAGAAGACTCTTCTGTTTTGTTCATCGCTTGCCGAACACGTTGTGTGCTGTTTCGACTTTTGAAATAGCATTATTTTATTTGGCAAAAATATAGCCAGCCATGGAAAAACTCTTCCTAGAGCACGATTGGGAAAATGAAAACATCTCCGAGCAGACGAATTTCAGTTTTGCGAAACAAAAGGTAGGTGTCAGACATATAATTACTATTTTAAATTAACTAGGTTTCTCAACTACAGGCTACCAAAAAGAAGCGAAATAAACCTAAGAGAATCAACAACGTTGAGGAACCTGGCCGGTTTGTACGAGCACCTCCTGCTGATAATAACGAACTTGTTACAACAACAAACGGCAAACCTAAATCAGCCAAAAAAAGAAAATGCAACGAAACCGTCGAACAACTTCGGCAGGCAACGGAACATTCTGAACCAAAAAATAAAAAACACAAAAATGGATCGGAGCCGAACGGTGAAGCAAAAATTAAACCCCAATCAAAATTGGTTGCAAAACCATCGAACTTTCGCGAAAAATTGGTTGAAAGTTTGAAAGGCTCTCGGTTCCGCTTCATCAATGAGCAACTGTACAAAACCACTAGCGTAGAAGCGAAGCGACTGTTTCAGGAAGATCCTAGTGCATTTCAAGCATATCACGAAGGGTATCGACATCAAATCGGTCATTGGTCCGTGAACCCACTGGATCGGATTATTAAAAGTTTCAGCAAATTGTAGGGATGTCTATTTCTTTGAGAAAATTTTGTGTCTCATGCGTTTTGTTTTCAGGCCCGCGGATTACGTTGTAGCTGACTTCGGATGTGGCGAGGCGCGTTTAGCGGAGGCCATTGAACAGAAGGTGTATTCTTTGGATTTTGTTGCGGCCAATAGTAGTGTAATTGCCTGCGACATGGCTCATACACCACTGGAAACCAATTCGATCAATGCGGTCGTGTTTTGCCTCTCGCTGATGGGAACCAATCTGCGGGACTTTTTGCTGGAAGCAAATCGAGTTTTGAAAGTTGGGTAAGGGATCAATTTCAAGCTGTTGGGGGTTGTTATAAAGCATCGATTTAGGTCTTGATTGAAATTATTTTTTCAGTGGATTATTGAAAATAGCAGAGGTATCCTCTCGGTACGATAATGTCAAGGAGTTCATTGATTGCGTGCACAAGTGTGGTTACCTGATGGACAATAAGGACCTGAGTCACAAGTTGTTCTACTTTTTCAATTTCAAGAAGGTGCGGTCTGTGGAAAAGTCGTCTTTTAAAGGTAAGCACTTCAGTTTGAAACCCTGTCTCTACAAGAAGCGATAGCGGTGCAATGGGAAGCTGTAGCAATAAATGTACATAAAACTGATAAAATACTAAGCGTTAAGCATGTGTCTAGAGAAATACCATAAAAAAAATCCTCAATTCGTGAAGATAGAAGGTGTGATCCTTTAACTCAAAGTTTGCTCTTATGTTGCAAATAAGTACTAATGCTAAAAAAACAATGGAACCGACTTAACTTATTCAACAACAGAATTCACATTATTTATTGCATTTGATAAACTAAGAAAATTAGTAACTTTCATCAATTTCCAAAACCAGTTTTGCTTATCTTTGGCAGTTGTAGCTAAAATTGTCTGTGATAGACCAACATTATTATATATGCACCTTGTTACTAAACGAATAATGGAAGTCATCCGCTCAGCTGTTCCATTTTTCCCGGGTTTGAAAAACACGAAGTTAAGTGTAAAACACCATCATCCCTCAGAATACTCGCTTCAGCTTTGGGCCTTTCTGTCACTCAGCTATAGACAAACGTCACTTCGACTCTCGGAACAACCCTCAATAGCTTTGTCGGTATCGTAAACCTCAATTACTTTTCCCTTACTTTACAATAAATAGAGGAAAGCCTTGATTATTACATCGCCGGAGAACACGGCATTTAAAAGTCTTCCTCTAATTGATTGCTCCCCCACAGTGCTACGGACATCGCCACGTCCTTCATACTTTTGTTTCGAAGCCGTAACCAACTGGAGTAAGCGAGCTGATGGAGAAACTTCAAGATGATTCATGTCGATTTTGTGACATGGATAAAGAAGACTCGAAACACTTGTTATGCCAATGCTCGGAAATCTCCAACAAAAGATTTAAGTGCTTCATCAAGGACTACTAGAACCCTTTGATAGAATGGGTTGCTCTTGGTTAGGATATCTGCTGCCTGAAGATTGGAAGCCACGTGTTCCAGCTTGATCGACTTCGCCTCTAGTTGCTCTCGAACGAAGTGGTGTCGCACGTCAATATGCTTTGTCCTCGGCGAGTAGCCCATCTCCTTCTCAGCCAGGCAGATTGAACTCTTGTTGTCGGACTTAATGATCAGGGACTCGTTGATGCCGTACAGCTTACGGATGAATCCTCGCCACCAGACGGCCTCTTGAGTGACCGTGAAAAGTGCTATGTATTGTGAAAAGTGCGTAAAAGTGCGCTTCCGTGGTCAATAGAGCACGATGGTTGCCTTCTAGAACTCCAGGAAACCGCTCCGCCACACTGCTGAAATACGTAGCCGCTGACAGATCTCCTCGTCTCCGAATCGTTCACCCAGTCGGCATCGCTGTATCCAGAAAATGCCGGATCCGCATCTCTCCTGTACACCAGCTTGCACTGCTTGGTCCTTTTAAAGTATCGCAAAATCCTCTTGGTCGCTGTCCAATGTGGAAGGCCCAGATCGCTACAAAATGAACTCACCATGCTTACCGCGTGACTGATGTCTGGCCTCGTGCACTGTGCGATGAAAGAAGACCTCCAATCAGCTCGCGAAATGGAACTTCCTTCATCCTTTCACGTTCCCCCTCATTTCGTGGGCTCATTGTCTTCAACAGTCGCTGGTTCGCGTCCAGCGGGGTCGATACCGGATTGCAGTCCGTCATATTGAATTTGTCGAGCAGTTCCTCGATGTACCGCTCCTGGTCGATGGAAATAGCGTCGTCGGTTCTGGAGACTCGCAGTCCCAGAATCTGCTTGGCTTGGCCAAGGTCCTTCATCCGGAATTCGTCACCCAACTGCAGTACAAAAAAGTCGTCGACGTATACTGCCACGATGATAATCTTACCACTTTCCATCTTGTAATACTTCGAGCGCTTCAGCCCCATCCGCTTTAGCTTGTGGTCCAAATTGATATTCCATACTCTGCTGGCCTGCTTGAGGCCGTAAAGGGCCTTCTTTAGTCGGCAGACCTTCCTGGGTGCGGCTTCGTTCCAGAATCCCTCCGGCTGCTTCATGTATATCTCCTCACCGTCCTGATCGCCTTGGAGAAACGCCGTCACAGCGTCCATCTGGTACACGATGAGACTCAGCTGCGCGGCCGACGCAAGGAGGTGTCGAATGGTGGCGTAACGGACAACGGGAGAATATGTTTCGCTGTAGTCCACTCCTTTCACTTGCGAGAATCCTTTTATCACAAGTCTTGCCTTGTAACGTTCGATGTTCTTCAGAGCTTTTCGTCCCTTCGCAAGATCCACCAGACACCACGTCTCGTTTGCGCTCAACGCATCGAATTCTGCCTCCATTGCTTCAACCCATCGGTCAGCGTATCAGGGACCTTGAATACCTGTGGACTGTATTCTGGCAAGAGATGGTGGCCGTTATCGGAACAAAAATTCAACTTGCCTTGGACTGGGCGCTCCCAGTCACTGTGCCTGGTTGCGTGTTGCATTCCAACAGCTACTTCCTTCGAGTGTGACGGTAGCACAGTGCTGTCCAAGCTCCCGTGCTGCGAAACACGTCCTCGTCCTGGTCCTCGTTCATCTTCTCGTCGATTCTGGGGAGTTTCAAACTTTTGAGGCAAGACACTGTATGTAACCTTAAAATGTTGCATAGTTGCCTGGGAATCGGCGCTCCCTCACGCTGCGCCTCATCGTAGGATGCTGAGAAAAATGCAACATTCTCCCTGTCTGCGCTTCTGATATCTACTTCAAAGTCAGCAACGGCCTGTGGCTTGTTGGCCACGGTGACCTGTTGACCGCCATTCATGATCTCGTGCTTATCAACTCTCGTTAAAACCATCGGTTCGACGGTCGAATCGATCTCTTCCGGTACCGGAACCTCTACTACCTGACGCTCATCCAGTATTACCACATCCCGACCTTCGGAAACTTGATTGTACTTCGGGTTGAACATTCGTTAGGCCTTGGAGCACTCCGAGTAGCCAATCAGGATACTCGGCTCTGACTTGAGGTCCCACTTCCCACGCTTCACCTTTGGCACTTGCTCTTGACCCAAAGATTCGTAGATTCGACAGATCCGGTTTCCGTCCCATAAACTTCTCGAAAGGGGTGACGGAGATGCCCTTCGTCGGTGACCGGTTGATTAAGTGAACGGCTGTCGACGCCGCTTCGGCCCAAAATCGGTTGTCCAGATTGTGAGGCACCGTCGTCTCGTGACGAATACTATTCGCCTTAAGAAAGTCCTCGAATTGCTTACCGGTATATTCGCCGCCGTTGTCGGTTCGCAGACACTTCAGCTTCTTCCTAGTCTGGGTTTCGGAGTAGGCCTTGAACTCCTTGAACGCCTCGAACATATCCTTCTTGACCTTTAGAAAATAGACGAAGGTCATCCTGCTCGTATCCTCAATAAAGGTGGCGAAAAACTTGTTCATGCCGACCACCATGCCAGGTAATCGCTTAAACGCTGTCCACGTTAAGATGTCCCAGTCGCCGATGCCATTTTGTTAGAGTAAGCGATCAATACCAGCAGTAGGCTGTGCTTTATAACTAATACAATCTAGAAAATAAATTCTTTCATTCTCGTTAGAACCTTCAAGTCAAGTGGTTCAGTCTCTGGCTCGCTCTCATTCTCTAATAGGTTATGGGCCCAGCGTTTTAGCCATTTTCTTTTTTCGAAATGCCAGGAGGTGGTGATGGAGCTGCTGTTGAAAACAGGGCGTCTGCAGCTGGTTACAGTTCAACGAGTCTGCCATCCATTGGACTTCTAGTGGGTCGAGAAAATTGGCCCACGTGGAAGTTTGCGGTGCAGACATTTTTGGAGCTGGAAGACCTGTGGGAAGCCGTCAAGCCGACGCCGAATGAAGATGGTACAGATCCTGCCGTTGACGCACTCAAGGACAGAAGAGCCCGGGGGAAAATTATTCTCTTGCTTGATCCGGTAAATTACGTGCATGTGCGAGAAGCAAAAACCGCGAAGGAAACGTGGTCGAAGCTAGAAGCAGCATTCGAAGATACGGGACTCACCCGCAAAGTTGGTTTGCTGCGAAAATTAATAACGGCGTCCTTAGCAACCAGTGGATCCATGGAAACGTACGTCAACACGATCATAGCAACCGCCCATCAGTTGCGTGGGATCGGGTTTGATATCAGCGACGAGTGGATCGGTACGCTTTTGTTAGCTGGCCTGCCAGAGGATTATCGGCCCATGATAATGGCACTGGAAAATTCCGGAACAGCGATTAACGGTGATGTCGTGAAGACAAAGCTGCTGCAGGAAATGTGTGTGTCGTCATCATCGTCAGGTGCTGCATTCTCAAGCAATAAGCATCACAGCCGAAAATCGAAGCAGTATGAAGTAGCTCCTCAAGGAAAAGGCCTAAAATGTCGACGTTGCCAGAAGTACGGTCACATTGCCAAGGAGTGTCCTCAGAAGGAGTCCAAAAAAGCTAACGCGTGGTGTACGGTACTGTCAACGATCGCCGAGGACGATAACAACTGGTACTTCGATTCCGGTGCGTCAAATCATTTTGCGAAAACGGAGAAGTTGTTGGAAAACGTTCAGCGTCACGGTGGGACGGTCGTTGCTGCCAACAGAAGTGCGATGAAGGTGGTTGCGAAAGGAAGCATGAAGTTGAGGCCAGAGTGCTGTCCCGAAGAACTTCAATTGATGTTCACGAAGTTCACGTGATTCCGGAGCTGTCAACCAATTTGCTTTCCGTGAATCAAATCGTTCAAAGAGGTCACACCGTAACGTTCAACACAGATGGTGTCACGGTGAGAAATCCTGAGGGAAACGTCATCGCCACAGGGAGTCGAACAAATGGACTATTCAAGTTGGACCAACTACCGTCTACGAGAGCTTTGGCTTGTTCATCGGCGGCCTCCGTTGATCTATGGCATAGAAGAATGGGCCACATCAATAAGGACAGCCTGCAGCGCCTGAGAAGCGGCCTGGTGTCGGGAATTGATTTCAGCAATACGGTCAAGAAGGATGACAATTGCAAAACCTGCACAATGGGTAAGCTTGCCTTTCAGCAATGTCGGGTCAAGGGCAACTGAGCTTTTGGAACTGGTTCATTCAGACATCTGTGGACCGATGGAGGCGGAGCCGTTGGGTGGAAATAGGTATTACCTCACCTTCATCGATGACAAGTCACGAAGGATCAGCGTGTATTTCCTAGCCGAGAAATCGGCAGACAGCGTTTTCAAGGCATTTGAAGATTTCCGGCGTACGGCTAAAAGACAAACTGGCAAGAAATTAAAAGTGCTACGTACCGATAACGGAAAGGAGTTCGCTAACAAGCTCCTGGGTCTTCATCTGAAGCATCTGGGAGTCCGTCACCAGACTTCGGTGGACTACACGCCAGAGCAAAACGGACTGGCAGAACAGGTCAACCGCACCATCGTGGAGCGTGCACGGTGCATGCTGTTTGATGCACGACTACCGAAAACTTTTGGGCGGAAGCAACTGCAACAGCGGTTTATTTGGTTAACCGTTCTCCCACGAAGGGACACAAACAGACACCGGAAGAGGTATGGAGCGGCAAGAAGCCAAGCCTGGCACACGTCCGTGTTTTTGGGTCGTCTGTTATGGCCCACATACCAAAGCAGAAACGTAAAAAGTGGGACGCAAAGGCACACGAATGCATTCTCACTGGGTTTGATGAAGACACCAAAGCCTACCGACTGTGGGATATAAAAGCGAAGCAAATAATCAAGCGTCGTGATGTAAGCTTCATTCGTGAAGGAGGAGCAGCGGAACTCTGTAGTAATGTCGAGAAATCGGTGGAACGAAAGATCATCCAGATGGACCTTACTGGTGAATTTCCGTGGGAACCGATTCCCTGCGAGACGACACCCATCGTGCAAAGTAGCACCGAGCAAGCTAAAGTCGTACCTATCGATGAAGACAATTCTGATGACGAGTATGATGATACCATGGATGCTGTTCCTAATGACAACGTGACAACTCCTGCGCTCCCGTCGCGCACATCTTCATATCCGCCCGAGTCACCGGCGTTGAGGCGAAGCGGCAGGGAGCGCTACCTTACAGGCAAGTTGAAAGATTTCTTTTTCTCAAGCACTGGATTGCCTTCCGATCGTTTTACAGGCGAAACTAACAACAGCGCAGCAACCGCTGCTAGTAATGATCCTGAAGCTGAAGCCCACCGCTTGCAGCAAGGACTTGTCGTCACCAATGGAACGAAGCGTACTTGTGATCCACGCACCCCATCCGAGGCAGTGAATGGTCAACTTAGGGACCTGTGGAAAGCAGCAATGGACGAAGAGTACCAATCTCTAATCGGAAACGGTACTTGGGAACTGGTCGAGCTGCCGCCAAACCGCAAAGCCATTGGATGTAAGTGGGTCTTCAAGACAAAGGAGGATGCGGAGGGGAACGTCGTACGCTATAAAGCCAGGCTGGTGGCACAAGGATTTACGCAGAAGTTTGGTATAGACTTTGACGAGGTTTTCGCTCCTGTTGCCAAACAGGTTACCTTCCGTTCTCTTCTCACCATTGCAAGCCGCCGTCGTATGCTAGTGAAGCATGTTGATGTGTAGACCGCGTACCTTCATGGAAAGTTGGAAGAGCCCATTTACATGAAGCAGCCGGAAGGATATTCCACGGGAAACCCGAACACAGTTTGCTTGCTGCGAAAGAGTTTATACGGGCTAAAGCAATCTGCCCGTGTATGGAATCAACAAATCGACAAAGTGTTTCGGAGAATGGGGTTCAAGCCTTCGACAGCAGATCCATGTCTGTACGTTCTTCGTAGGGAAAACTCGCTCACGTTTGTCCTGCTTTACGTCGACGATATGCTAATCGTTACTCGAACTGCTGAGGAATTTGCTGCAATTTTCCGTGAGCTGCAGAAAAATTTCGAAGTTGCCAATTTGGGGGACGCAAAGCATTTCCTGGGAATCGAAGTCGAACGTGAACCCAGCGGATTCAAGCTGAATCAACGAAACTACATCTTGAAGCTTGCCGAGGGACATGGTCTGAAAGATGCCAAGCCGTCCAAGATACCATTGGATCCTGCCTATCTACAGCAGAAGGAGGAGGATAATCCACTACCGAGCAACACCGAGTACCTTAGTCTGATAGGTGGTCTGCTGTACGTTGCAGTTCATTCACGTCCGGACATAGCAGTCAGCACATCGATTCTGGCACAGAAGTCGAGTTGTCCTACACAGCAGGATTGGCAGGAAGCAAAAAGAGTGCTCAGGTACCTGAAATCTACATGTGACCACAAATTGCACCTTGGGTCGACAAACGCAGGTTTGGAGCTGTTTGCAGATGCCGACTGGGCCGGCAACCATCGTGACCGGAAGTCAAACACCGGTTTTTTGATTCGATTTGGCGGAGGCATCATCAGTTGGGCGTCCAGAAAGCAAGGCTGTGTCGCTCTATCTTCCACAGAGGCGGAATTCGTGGCATTGGCAGAAGCATGTCAGGAGCTCACTTGGGTGAAGAAGCTGTTAGCTGATTTCGGTGAAGAGGTCTCGAAGCCGGTGCCAACCTTCGAAGACAACCAAAGCTGCATCAAGCTAGTCAGCAGTGATCGAATCGAGAAGCGTTCAAAACATATTGAAACAAAGTACTTCTATGTTAGGGACCTGCAGGAGAAGAAACAAATTTTGTTAAAATATTGTCCCACCGAAGAAATGCTTGCAGACATTCTAACTAAACCTCTGCAGTATTGCAAAATTAAAATTTTAAGAGAGCAATTAGGGCTATTGCCGGATAAGATCGAGGAGGAGTGTTAGAGTAAGCGATCAATACCAGCAGTAGGCTGTGCTTTATAACTAATACAATCTAGAAAATAAATTCTTTCATTCTCGTTACAACCTTCAAGTCAAGTGGTTCAGTCTCTGGCTCGCTCCCATTCTCTAATACATTTATCCAGACTGCTGGCTGGACATGCCACACCCGCACTTGGTTGACCAACCTGGTTCAGTTGGTAGAGGCCGTCCTTCTCGTGGCCCGTGGCGATGACTTATCCCGTCGATTCGTCCTTGATCACACACGATTCCCTCGAGATATTGACGCAATAGCCCTTCTCGCAGATGCGACTCACAGAAAGGAGATTTACTGCGAGGTCTAGAACACAGAGCACGTTAGAAATATCTAAACTACAGCACCGTTACCACAACCGGTATCTCGGAAGCGTCCGCCACAAAGATGGACTATGACACCTGCTTAGCGCCAACCAGAAAACTCTCGTCTCTGCACATATGATCTCCGGTTCCAGAGTCCAATATCCAATCTTCCAGGGAGTTCTGCTTCTTACACGCCAAGAGTGCCTTCTTTTTCATACTCCGGGAATTCTTCTCGTTCTTGGTCGTCGACTTCTGTGGACACTCCCACACTTCTCGCACTTGAAGCACCTCATGACCGACTTGTCCTTCTTCCTACTACTTGGCTTCGAACCAGTCGCTAGTGTCCCGCTTGAACCGCAAGGTCTGGTGCCCGGCTCTATCGTCACGTCCTGGAGAACCTTCGACTTCACACAGTCCATTCCCATGACCATCGGCTCGTATCGCTTCGGCAGCCGCATTATGAGAATCAGCGACATCCATTTGTCGTTGAGAAGAAACCCGATCTCCTGCAGCTTCTGACTTGTGGTCAAAATTTCATCCACATACTCCTCCACAGAAGAACAGTCTTCGAGCTCCAACTGCATCAGCTTCCGCAGCAGGCTAATCTTCCGATAATTCCCGCTGTCCTGGAAGGCGGTCCGAAGGCTGTGCCAAGCTTCTATGGCTGTACGGGCATTTTGGACTAAACTGTAATTATACCTCTCGATACTGAGGCAAATTATCGCCTAGGCATGGTCCGACAAATCCTCGCTAATCTGTACATCGTCCGGGGAATTCACAGCTCGCCAGGTTCCCTCCTTGATCATTACCATCCACATTCCAAACGCCCACGCCGCGTAGTCGTCATGGCCCTTCAGCTTCTCCAGGGATTGATGAGACGCACTGATGAACGGAACTCGCTGATCGAACACTCTTGCTTCCTGGTTTCCCCCGGGGAGCAATTCCCTTTGGCCGCCCAATCCGATAGCGTGAGCAGGATGGTAGTCCGTCCGCAACCGGAAATCCATCTTGAGCTGCTGGTGGTTGCTGGAAAACTTTCTCCAGATCTTCTCACGGACATGCTTCAGAAAAATATCTTGCAGACTTCTTGAGGAAGAATTTTTTTTCACTTTTTGGCTTGTTGTTTGGCCGGTTGCTAGGCTACACCAGTCGCAAAGAGCTATCCTGGGCCCAGACCCTGATAGAATGAAAAAGCATCTGACCAGGTGTACTGACTACCAAAGAATGATTTATTGAGGGGATACAAATCCAATGCTTACTATGTTAACACCCTTTGAGATCTGGAGAACAAACCCCAGTACGGTGGTGCATTTTTAGGCCTAACCAAACTGACGCATCGCGTTGGTTTGTGCGCTCCCATAAGCCGCCAAGTAATCTCATCGCGGCGATTTTTTCGCCGTAATTTCGCTGCGGCGGCGGCAGAAAGAACGCTGCCATTTGGTGAGGCCTTTATTCGGTGTGTTATACCGCCCTGTGACAACGCTGTAAGTCGAATATTGGCGAATCTAGCTATAGTGGTGTGTCATGCTGACAATATCTACACTCTCGCGTCACTTTACTCAATTTTTGAGTACAATTGTATGCTATCTCTTTTTCTCTCATTGAAATGTTACTCAATTTTCGTAAAAAGTGAATCTACTCAAAAATTGAGTTGATCCACTTTTTAACGAAAATTGAGTAACATTTCCGTGAGAGAAAAAGAGATAGCATACAATTGTACTCAAAAATTGAGGAAAGTGAAGCGAGAGTGTAGAGCAAATAAAAAAGGTCATGTCACAAAAGATCTAAAAATTGGTCCGCAGTGATGAAGATATCCAACATGGATTATTAAACGAGCTTTTAAATCCTGACCATATTATTGTTCAGTCATTTCCAAGCCTTTTGATGACTTCTCGTAATGTGATCGTTGAATTCGGATCTAAAGTTCAAGCAGACAAGCAATACACATTTATTTATCATTCAATTCGGCCAACTTGCGTTCCAACAAATTACTATTCAATCGATGCATGCAAAGAAACTGTCCATTAAGAAACACCACCGGAATGTCGTTTCGATACAATCGCAAAAACTTTACATTCTCTTTTTTCGTAATATCAACTTTTTCAAGTCGATATCGTCCACTGAATTTCGCCTCCAATTCCTCCACCAAATCATCGCATAACGAGCAGTGATCATGGGTATAAAGGGTCAATGTTGGTACAGTTCGACCGGACTCCGGATCTTGTCGAGACGAATTTGCTCTTCATTCATAGCAGAGACATGAAAGAAAAACAAAAAGCAAACAGTTACATTTCGTGGTTTATTTTCGAAACTTCAATTACAACATGTAGAGGTCTGGTTAAAAAGCTAATAAATGCACATATTTTTCAGATAAAACCCTGATTATTTTGTCTGTTTTACAGAATCTTCGGAAGCACTTTGTGAGTTGTTTTTGTTGAAAGAAATTCCTTACAGTTTCTCGATCAGAATCGACGAAGCGCCGCCACCACCGTTGCAAATCGACGCGCATCCAATTTCGCCGGCCTTCAACGAATGAGTCAGATGAGTAACCAAGCGAGCACCAGACATTCCGATGGGATGACCCAGCGAAACAGCTCCGCCATGAATGTTAATCTTGGATGGATCCAAATCCAATTTGCGTTGATTAGCTACCACGACAACCGAGAAGGCCTCGTTAATCTCCCACATGGCTACATCTTCCTTGCGAACTCCGCTCTGTTGCAGCAATTTTGGGATAGCCAGCGCTGGAGCAATAGGAAAATCAATCGGATCGGTCTCAGCATCAGCGAATCCAACAATACGAGCCAGCGGTTTGCACTTGAACTTTTCAGCAGCTTCGGCGGTCATGAGGATCAGAGCCGATGCTCCATCGTTTAATGTGGAAGCGTTTCCTGCCGTAACAGTACCATTTTCCCGCTGGAATACAGTGGCCAACTGACCGAACTTGTCAAAGTTGACACGCTTGTATTCTTCATCTTCCTTCACGACAACGTCCGGCTTGCCACGCTTTCCGGGTATCGTCACTGGAGTGATCTCAGCATCGAATGTCTTGTCAGCCCAGGCAGCTGCACTGCGTTTGTAGCTGTTGACAGCAAATTCATCCTGATCCTTACGAGTGATGCCCATCTTCTTCGCCGTGTTCTCAGCACAGTTACCCATGTGAAACTTGTTGTAGACATCGGTCAATCCATCGAACACAATACCGTCTTGCAGTTGAACTCCACCATATGGCGTGGCACCTCGCTTCAGATAATATGGCACATTCGACATCGACTCCATTCCACCGGCTAGCACAACATCCTGCTGGCCTAGCATCAAGGTTTGCGCCCCAAGCATAACGCTCTTCATTCCCGACGAGCAAACTTTATTAACGGTCGTACAGATGGTGCTCTTGGGAAGTCCGCCGAAAATAACAGCCTGTCTGGCCGGAGCCTGCCCCAAACCTGCAGCGTTCACATTTCCGATGTAGACTTCCTGAATGTCTCCTCCAGCAATGCCTGCCTGCTTCACAGCACCTTGCACAGCAACAGCTCCAAGCTGGGATGCCGTTAGAGACGACAGAGAGCTCTGGAAGCTACCGATCGGAGTGCGGGTTGCGGCTACGATGACCACATCGTGCCTTTTTGTTGAATATCGACGCGCTCCCTGTGCGATAGCCTGGATAACAAGCAGAAAAATATTCAAATTAGTCTCGATTGTTACACAATCACCGCTCCGGCATCGGGAGATATTAATACAGCATTTTTCTTCTTTTTATTGTACATTGTGCATGAACCGGCCCTTGGCAACAACTACCACTACTGCGTTGATATGACACTGATTTGGAATTCGAGCTGCGTTCTACCTGATTGATTCTGAAGAACATATTCAAATGGTGATGGAGACCTTTTAGAGGGTCACTGATAAGAATTGTTACTAAATTATCTAATTTAACCAACTGCACTTCTGGAAGCACTCTCCGATACTACGTACGAGTGCGGGCAGACGTAATCGAACTGATGTGCGAAAGTTTGCGAGGAACTTTTTTTTCTATGTGAACGCATGACGATCATTTTGCTGAAGCGCGATGCTGTCGATGAAGATGAAAACTGAAATCATTGACTTGGGAAAGGTAAATCAGTGCATTCACGACTATTAAGCAAATATTTATTTCAAGAAAAGTAAAATTATTCATCAAACTAGTCCGTAGTGTTATTATTATTTATAGGATTTGTAAATTTGATTTTCCGTAGTGAATAAAACATTCAATAACTTACAAGATAGCCCTGGTTTCTCAAAAAAATGCTTATAGTAATTGAGTATTTTGCGATTACCGTGAGATGGTTTTCAGCGTGGTTCAGCGTTAGTGAGCTAGTGGTATTCCTAAGGAGTTCAGTGCTGTGCTATGATATATGGCACATAACATGTAGGAATTTGGCAGAAAATTGAACAGGTAAGTTGCTTTTCAATCTTTTATAATCCATAGAAGAATCCAAGTTGAAAAAAGCAGAAGACACCGAGTGGTGATAAATCTGACAGCTCTCATGTTAAAGTATAGGACGAACGTTTTAAAATGCTTCTAATAAATTCAAATAAAATTTTAATAAAAAGCGGTCTGTTGTATGATGTAAGAAAAATCCTAAACTGCAAAATAGGGGCATTAATTTGATTTATTTTTTATTTTGCTGAAAATTGCTTTATTGAGTAGTTATGGATTTTTCTTACATCATACAACAAACCGCTTTTAATTAGAATTTCATTTGATTTTTTTTATAAGTATTTTAAAATGTTCGTCCTATACTTTAACATGGGAGCTGTCAGATATATCACCACTCGGTGTCTTCTTCTTTTTTTGAACCTGGATTCTTTCATAACTAAGCGTACTGCCGGTGGACGCATAACTGTCCCATGTGACATTTGAATACTTTTCATTTATTTATGCCTACCTTAACAGTTTGATACACACTTTGAAAAGCTTACAGTATTCGGTAATTTTTTACCAAACTTTCAAAAGCTGAACGTTCGGTAATCCGATTTAACGGATTTTGGTAAAATTTCACAAATGCCGGTAATTTCTTTATAGATAACTGTCGAATTTCACTGAGATCCGGTAAATCGCATTACCGAACGTTCAGCTGTTGAAATTTCGGTAAAAAATTACTGCATACTGCACTTTGATTGTTGTTTTTTGTATTCTCCCATGCCCGGAACTAACGATCTTTGATGAAGTTTGTCAGAAGCAAATAATTTCTCATATTCATGCGAAGTGCTAGGAGTGGACGGTAATTTATTGCTAGAACGAATAGACATGAAGAGAAAGTGTATTGATAGTTCCGGATGAGGCAACAGCAGGCTTTGAAATTGAAAGATACAAATTTGAAAACGAGCGGAGGGCATGAACGGTAGTATCCGAATCAGGCACATAACCCTTTAATGAACGTCCATTAATAACGTCACGCAAAAAGTGGCTTTTTATGGCAATGTATGTATGGAATGTTAGATATTGAAAATTGAATTTCGTGGTGAATATACGCTCTACACCTTAGATATCAGAGTTAGAGCTAAGCACTTCTACACAAACTAACCAAGGACAAGGGTAAACAAATCTAACTTAGTTGAACCTATTATTTTTGGCACAGGCACAAACAGCAGAATTAAGCAATTGTAAACATTTATTCTGTTGAGGAAACCCCTTTCCGTGGTAGTAAAGCAGATTCCGTATGGGAAAATCATTTATTCATCACATTCTCGAACTACGTTTTACCCGAAACGAAATGTCTCATAGATTTACAATAGAATCTAAAGTATGAATAATTAATAGTATAGTTGACGATAACAAGATAACAATAGGAGTTATTGCTTCCACAATAGAATCTAATATAAATTAAGTCGTCGACAATAGAAAAAGGGGGTTGTTCCCTCTCCATGGCTGGATTTTGTACCTGGACGCTGGTGGGAGGGCCTAATCTCATGTTAACGATTCACTGGAGATAGCTGATTTATGATAGATGTAGCTAGGTCATGTCATTGTATGACCATCTACTCTAATGAACCATTCATGGGAGAGCCAACGGTCCAGCCACACAAAGTAGTGATAATATCACACTCGCTCCTCTTTCTATTTAATAGCCGCGTCGTAGCACGCATGTATACAGGCACTAAAGTTGATATTGGCGGGGTGGGCCGCAAATCACTAAAAATTTAATCATAGATAGATTTATTCAATTTTGAAAACGTTTAATATTCAATTTGGGGTGGAAGTTTGAACTGTGTCCTAGAAATTTCTATGCAGTGGACTTCTAGACCGTGGCCATTAGTATTGTGGTTTTGTTGGATGCGGAGGGCCCGCTTAGGAACTCAGAGTATTGTATCACTGGGGTTTGTCATAGGTGTGTTTGTTCAGAATGAAAGGTGTGTGCTACCGGCAGGCTTAGTTGCAATTTACGGTTAAACGAGGTAGAAACAGTTTGTAGACGCCTGACACCAAGGGACACGACAGGAGTAGCAGTTTTCATTGGCGTGCCAATTCTTTCATTATTGTTTATTCATTGATTGTCATAAACTAAACACCAAACATACCTAAATTGCAATTCCAATTATAATTCTAATATAAATTATAATTTAAAAATGTGCGGTACACGACAGCCGACTTTCAAATTATAGCAAATTATATATAGAGAGATGTTACTTTGATAGAGCAACTTGCAGCGTAAAAACAACATGGAATTTACAGTGGCATCTCAAATAGCTTGGTCACATTGATACGAACTACAGGGAATGGCTCTCTCTATCTTTTCGGGATTTGCCGTATATCATTGTAATGCAGAATTGTATATTACGAATTTTATGATCACTTTCACATTAAAAAAAAAAAACTTTTCGAGCGTGTTAGTAGAACGATTGTGATAAGGAAACAGGGATGGTTCCAAATTAAAACTTCATTTGATCAATTTTTAAAATAAAGAAATAAAACATTGAAACATTAACACTTCCCTGGGCATTGGAAAAACCTTGTGGTAGATTGAAAACTACCAGGTCCCAGGGCTTGGACTGGATCTTTACCCAAACGGGAAAGATGCAAACCAGTGTTTCCAGGGGTGATGTGGACCAGAAGTGCATTTGAACCCACTAGTAGTAGCATTTTCACTTTTAATTTGACAACTTTCCTTGTTTTCATACATATAGAATTTGTATAATTTCAATAATATTACTACCACTCAAAGAATCGTCTACTTTTATTATAACTGAGTTTTAATATGGGTCTGCAATTTTCTGGAAAGCATCACCACACAGATTCTACATTTGGTCTGGCTGTTGTTGGCAGAGGAGCGAATATGTTCGTATACTTCTAGAACGAAAAAAGAAATTATGCAAGATGGATCAGCATGCCGAGGCTTGGAGCCTGATGCAAATCCGAGTATCATGGCGACGCAAAATGGACAGGCAGGCATCTTGGCCTATGGTTGGAACAAGACCAAGTAGCCGACCAAGAAAGACCTACGTGGACGAAGCACATGCATGCGAGTATCATCTAAGCCGGTATGTTCCCAACAAATCAAAAGTAATAACAACAGTGTGGGTAAGTAAATCTGTTAATATTTCCAAAACTACATACACATCATACATACAAACATAACTATTTATTAAAAGACCGCTCACAAATACCCATGTCCAACAGAGCATTTTCCCGATGAGTGTAACGTCAAATACTTTGTTCTATTTGGGAGCGTAGAATATGAGAGATAGCTATTACATTATCACACCTGTAATATATGAAATTGCTTGGTATCTGCCAAAAACTGCACTGACACGAATATCACTAACAACGTAATGACACGGACAAAGTACAAAAACACGGACTTTAAAACAAATACCTGGACAACAAAACGCGTACACTGACTGATACTGAATCCCAAATTTTTTCAAGAAGATTATGTGAGCTGATTTCGAAAGCCCGGTGTTTATTTGGTCACCTAGACCATAGACTAATCCTTCCGGCATAATCACTTGAGAGTTTTCAAAAACCAACCCCGATCATTGCAATCCTATGGGGATAAAAAAAAAAAAACATTGAAACATTTGATCAATTTTTAAAATAAAAAATAAAACATTGAAACATTTTTTTCAAATAATCACAAAACACTTCTTCAGTGTCAATGCTCGACTTATGATTTTCCTTTTGTAGTATTTTTAACCGGTCCAAAACTCCCTACCCTTACCACCTACCCTAACCTATCCTTGTTCCTTCCCATGGAGTTCATGTGGTCTGAATAGACTAGTTCGCCATTACCCCTCCTTCACCATCGGCTTTGGACTGACTTGCGCTCTCATTGCCCCACCAAGTGCTGCAAAATGAAAATGAAAATGAAAGTATTAGCACAGATAGACGTTTAAGCAAGAGCAAAATTAATCGATAACTTTGTGTAAATTTTCAAATCGCTAGCAAGCGCTAGCGTAAGCAACTGTTGCTTCACTAACGCTACGTAGTTCACTTAGTCGATGTGCCCACTGATGTGGTGAAGTTGCGGCATCTGCTAGCATGTCAAAATATCACTCCGTCGTTCGCCACATGCCACCCGATATTGACACGATGTTTTGACGTGCAATTATATGCCACATAGCGTCTACAAAACTGACAAATTTTCTTTTTGCTAAATGCTTATTGACATTCGGCGATTCCTTTCAAATTGACGGTTGCGGAAATTTACACAAGTTGAGATTTAAGCTTGAATTGCTGTGGTATTAGATATTAGCTCTCAGCTGATGGTTCGGGCGAGGCTTGGCCCGCCCTTTCGCCACGATCCGCCCAGTTGAGGTATGGGATCTTTCTTATGAGTTGGTACGGATGCTACAGTACCTAGGTATCGAGGTATTCAAGCCAAATACTCAATATACTTTTTGATTTAAAACAGTAAATCTGCATCGTTCCTTATGTGTCCATCTTTACCAACTTTCCCATAAATTAAATGCAATTCATTGGGATAGTTGTTCTTCAGTTGTAAATCGAATTGTTGGCGTCGTGTCGAGAAATTTTTTTTTTGTTGCCACTTTCGATATTTATATCTAGCATAGACCAGCCTTACCACCCTAGTGAAATATTTATAGATCATCCTAATGAAAAAAATTACCGGATTTCGGTGAAAATTTACAGGTAGATTTCTCAAAACTCTCAGCACCCTCACGGCAAGTTGCATCACCACCATGGTAGGGAAATGTTATTCGTGACCCGATACGTTTGTTTGAAAAAGTACTTGAGATATGCAGTTCAATCAAGGTTTCTTAGTAGTCTTAATCACGCAAAAATACTATGTCCCAGAAAGTTCATTTTGTAACCCAAAATCTAGATAACACCAGATCTCGATGCTTCATGCTTTTCGCCTCTCAAAATCTCATGTACCCTTGGTCATTTTTCAGATTTAAAATACTCAAACTGTACCTGAAGACCTGAAAATGTCCGATTGCGACCAACTTTTGGATTCGGTCTTTTTTCGAGATTTTTGCACATGGTTGCATGTGAATTTTGCACATGGTTCGATTTAAACATTTAAGGTAGTCGTTTTCACTGCCACCTTAGCATATATGTTCAAAGCAGGCAATAGACGAATTCTAGACAAAATAGTCAAAAGGTCGAAAGTAACATTTGTAAACAATGACTTCTAGCGTATTTTTCTGGGATCTGCTTGCTCCCTCAAACCAAATAGCACCAAAAACAGATGCAGGGAGTGATTACCTTCCCATTGGTAGTAGATGTAGATGTAAGTAACCGGCATTTCCAGGAAATTTACGTTTGAAGTCATTGTTTACAATTGTTACTTTCGATCTTTTGACAATTTTGTCAGAATTGTAGTTACCTAATATATTATAGAGGAGGTAACTCATCAAATCTTTCGGTCCGCCTCTAAGCATCTTGATGTGAGGTACCTGGTGGGTCTCCACCGATTGCCTGTCGATTCGCCAATTTTGGAAGCCGTCTGCATTGATTTATCTTAATATATATAATCCGTCCACTATATCACAAAACATTGCGATTGGTTGAGCGGATTGGAGATAACAGAAATCATTGGGTATAGGACCAAGTCTCCCCCGGGTGGTGCGAAAATGATGAGCTTAGAAATAGAAGCGTAAAGTTGCCAGAAGGCACGAGATGCTTCCAGGGCCGGGTTCTCGGCAGCTGAGCTTTCGGTAATTTGGTGGATTTCGGTGGGATTTGACCGTAAACCGGTAAGTTTTTTACAGATAACTGTGAAGTTTCGCTGGGGCCCTTAAGGACATACACGACCGAGTCCTTTCTTAATATAAATTATAGGTTAGAATTATTTCCACTTCAAGTGTTAGAAACTGAAAATCACAACTATATCGAAACAAAAAGGGTTCAAATTGCTAACCAAAGGATGCTCCAAAGGAGCAAGCATTCACCATAAATATCATGCATGAAGTCTCGATAGTAATTGAGATTTGTGCTCAGCAAAACGCGAAGTGAGAGGGACTCGGTCGTGTATGTCCTTAAGGTGGGGTTGCCGAGCGCTCGGCTGTTGGAGAGTTCGGTGCGGAATTTCTGCAGGTTTCTGCGGCGGAAGATTTCCGTGTGTTCAAAGTTTACAGGAAGAAGAGTGCTTCTGAGCATCTAATGTGAACAGTTGCGTTGATTCTTTCTTATTTTAAATTTTTCTTATAGGGTTTGGCGCGTTATCTATAGTTTTTCGGTGTTTTTTTTCGGCGCCGCGAGTGATCGAGTCAGTACAGAAAAAGATAACGCGAAAAAGCAATTCGTACGCGAGAAATTCTCCGATCGAGATAGTGCAAAATAAACAACTTTACAGATAACTGTGAAGTTTCGCTGGGGCCCTTAAGGACATACACGACCGAGTCCTTTCTTAATATAAATTATAGGTTAGAATTATTTCC
Source organism: Aedes japonicus (assembly GCA_034211315.2). Classification (NCBI taxonomy): domain Eukaryota; kingdom Metazoa; phylum Arthropoda; class Insecta; order Diptera; family Culicidae; genus Aedes; species Aedes japonicus. Next base: position 14,451 of record JASCZW010007048.1, on the reverse strand, counting down.
ACTTCAAGTGTTAGAAACTGAAAATCACAACTATATCGAAACAAAAAGGAGTTCAAATTGTTAACCAAGGGATGCTCCAAAGGAACAAGCATTTACCAAAAATATCATGCATGAAGTCTCGATAGTAATTGAGATTTGTGCTCAGCAAAACGCGAAGTGAGAGGGACTCGGTCGTGTATGTCCTTAAGGTGGGGTTGCCGAGCGCTCGGCTGTTGAGAGTTCGGTGGAATTTCGCAGGTTTCTGTGGGAAGATTTGGGTGTGTTCAAAGTTTACGGAAGAAGAGTGCTTCGAGCATCTAATGTGAACAGTTGCGTTGATTCTTTCTTATTTTAAATTTTCTTATAGGGTTTGGCGCTGTTATCTATAGTTTTTCGGAGTTTTTCTTCGGCGCCGCGAGTGATCGAGTCGGTACAGAAAAAGATAAACGCGAAAAAGCAATTCGTACGCGAGAAATTCTCCGATCGAGATAGTGTGCAAAAATAAACAACTTTACAGGTAACTGTGAAGTTTCGCCGAGACCCTTCAGCGACATGCACGACCGAGGTCGCTTTCTTTAATATAAGTCGTAGGTCAGAATTGTTTCCACTTCAGAGTGTTAGAAACTGAAAATCACAGCTATATCGAACAAAAGGGTTCAAATTGCTAACCAAAAGGATGCTCCAAAGGAGCAAGCATTCACCATAAATATCATGCACGAAGTCTCGATAGTAACTGAGATTTTGTGCTCCAGCAAAACGCGAAGTCAGAGGGACTCGGTCGTGGTATGTCCTTAAGAGCGGGAAGCATGCCGAGCGCTCGGCCGTTGAGAGTTCGGTGGAATTTCGCAGGTTGCTGTGGGAAGATCTGTGAGTGTGACTTCAAAGTTTACGGAGGAAGAGTGCTTCGAGCATCTAATGTGAACAGTTGCGTTGATTCTTTCTTATTTTAAATTTTCTTATAGGGTTTGGCGCGTTATCTATAGTTTTCGGTGTTTTTTTTTCGGCGCCGCGAGTGATCGAGTCAGTACAGAAAAAGATAACGCGAAAAAGCAATTCGTACGCGAGAAATTCTCCGATCGAGATAGTGCAAAATAAACAACTTTCGATTGAATTTTAACACATACACATGCACTATTAGTTCACCATATTTGCCGTATCACCATGGTGTCGATGCCTCCTTGCTAACTGCTTTGGTATCGGTTATAGGGCATTATAGGCTGTTGTTCGGCGGGGCGAGTGATAATGTGAGCACGGAAAAAACAATAAACTGAATCCTAGAAAGTGTGAGCTGTTTAGTGGATTACCTGTTAATAGAGGGAGAGGAGGGATTGGTGTTTTCCGTTTGATTCCGACTATCTTTGTTGCTTGTCTTGCCCTGGCCAAGGATGAAGGGTTTGACGATGATTCGTCAAGTGTCGATGTAATCAATCTTCTGTTTAATACTATTAATTATAGCTGAGATATTTCAATTATTAAAGTTATTTATTTTTTTCGAAACTTGATTTATCATACCTTTAACATAGCTATAGAAACAGTTGCGCGTTTAACAGCTGCTTTCATCACTATTGTTAGAAGAGGACCGCCAGGGCTGCGTGCACGGTCTATACTAACAATTCTAGCATTAACAAGACCCCGAAACCAACGTTCATCTGTCAGTTAGATTATATTGTAGTTATGTATTATTACTTACTTTTCTTTTCTGCTTTATTGTTACTCTTGGTGGTAGGCGAGTGTCTTTTAGAATTCTTTTCATCAACTCACATTAATAATTACTTTGTTATTGTCTCTTTTCTAATTTCTTTTTTCTTCTCTTCTGTCTCTTGTTTTGTTGCTAATAACGCATGATTATTGTCTGAACTGCTTCAGTAAGGAATTGGGTGACGTTCCGCTAGGTTGATCGAGACGGAAATCAAGTAGGAGTAAGTGATGACATTCATCATCTCATTGTTGTTTGGAATCTTTTAGTTCTAAAATACTGGGCTCCTTATTTCACCCTCACTCTTGTTCAAAAGGGCTTGCACAAAATAAATGGCTTACACAGATCACTTGAAGATGTGATATGACGAAACATTTTTAATTTTAGCATAGAACATGAGTCGATGTTTCATAAGTTGGCTGAGATGCTTTATTGAAAAATTTAGCAACGCAAAAGGCTAACAAACGTATTTGAAATTGAACTTATCATCTCGTTGTTTCTTCCAAACATGCTTAATTCCGATGTTTCTTCATTTCACATCCGTTGAACAATACTGAATAGCCATTTCGTTTCGATAATATCACTTTTTAATGACTAGATATCTGTTTCTTTTTTTTTGGTATACTGCAGCTTCAACAGGAAAGCTGGGATTTGTATCATCGAATTTATTCTGCAGACACGTGAGAAGTGGCAAATGCTTTCAAAATTGTAATCAACAGTAAGTGGATGAGATCGAAAAGCAAGTTGGGATGGGACAGTAGAACTTGCGGTACCGTGTGCAACAACAACCAATAGGAGAAGAAACAGACGAGAACTAATTCATAGTTGAACTTATCAATTGCTATCGAAATGTACTAATCACCAAACTATTGTTCCGGTCTCGTTTCACAGCAATCAAATGCCTCACTCTCTCTCTTGCTTCATTTTCTGCCTCCTGCTATTCCTTCACTCTGATCTATCCCCTATTTTCAACAGCTTCTTACTATCCCGGTGTCGTAAGCAGGATTCATCGTTGACCCCTGTGAAGTTATTATTCTGTGATACCAAATTCTATACTTCTACCCAAGGTACAGTATGGACAGTGATTTTCATCACCGGAGTACCTGGCCCTATGACCCACTTCTGTGCTTGAAAATGAAATATGAAAATGAAAATGAAATCTTTTTTCGCTAGCTATGTGACGAACGAAACTCCATATGACGAGAGAGCCAAGCCAAATTAGGCAAATGTTCAACGATATACAACTTTTTGCAGAAAAAACCTGCCCCAAACCATTTGCCTTCCCATAGTCCCTGAGCAGCCCGGTTTACCACAAACCACGCGGAAGCTTAATTGACCCCCCATGGGTTAAAAGATGCTGTGATGCTCACTCCCTTCACCTCCCTGATGTATTATGGACGATGTGAAATTTCCCATCGGTAGAGCTGGCCTCGACCCCTTGTGCATCACAAAATGGAAATGAAAATGAAAATGAAAATGACCATCTTTGTTGCTTGGTCTCTGATGGATACGCGTGTTTCGTCTGCAGTATGCGGACTTCTTCAGTGTCTTGTACTAATAACTCGGGACCAGTCGAGTTGTTGGTGCACGGCGCTGGGGGGGGGGGGTCTGCGCATTGTGGACGGATACGGCGGTGGAGGTGGTTAGATTTTGAATGGAGGATACTAGTTTTTCTTCTCATTTCCAATAAAGCTGCTTCTCGGTGAGATCTGGTGCTTCGCCGGGTGTGGTGGGCTGGTGGTGGGTATTATAATTAGTTGTGATCTATAGTATTCCTTTGCCATACTCGCCGGGGCACCATTTCTTGGAACGGGTGAACCACTGTCCCATTGTGTGATTGGCTGCAATATCTTCCTTACTGTGGATATAGATCGATCCAAATTGGCTATCAAGCGTTAATATAAACTTCCTTGTTTTCCTAGTGAGGAACCACCAACACACTTTGTTAGTTTATATTTCACTAGACAGGTAAGACAATATCTCTTAGTATCTTTTCAGATAAATGGCTAAGCTCTTGAAACATCCGGGGGACTACAAGGATTTCGCTTATATCTTTGTTCCTAATTTTGTTTCTTTTCAGGCATCAAATAATATATTTCTACCAAATTTTGAAGACAATATCTAATGTTCTTATTTTGTTTTGTTTTGTTTTTCGTTATGCTCGTCTCTTTTCAGTCACAACTCCTTCTCTCTAAATTTTCCCTATCAATCTCCTCCTATCCCTAACCAATGCACGGAAGCTAATGGGACAGCTGGGCCCGTTAGTGAATGTGGCGGCATACTATACGGATTAGTATGCACAAACGCTTAAGCTAATTAGGTTCTCACTCAGCTTAAGTGCAGATCGACGGGTAGTTGCCTGCCAGGGTGGGGATTGATCAATAACAATAACAATAACAATTATGTTAACTAATATATTGTATAAGCTTTAAATGTCCAGAAATAAGAGTAAAGCATTTCAATACTTTCCACTAAGTAGTATACCGCCAATTGATACACTGTAAATTCTCATGACATCCATTATTCTAACAAAATTTTCTTTGATTTTTTAATCCAATGTGCACATCATCACATATGGGGTAAATTACATAACAAAGATATGACCTGAGTTTTTACTTATCAATAATGAAGCTTTCTATGCATTTGGCTTTGCCTTGAAACAATATCATCAATTATTCAATCATATTCTTGCTTTCCTTTAGAAAAACGTAATTGCAGCACAAAAGTGTTATTGCTTGTAAAATACCCTACTTGAAGGTTGATATTCTTTTCTCTGCTTTTTATTAATTTCTATCAGTTCTCTTCGACTTATTTTTGTTATCGATATTCCTGGTGCAGTTGAAAACCGGAATATAGCAGTCGCGCCAATCGATTTTACTCCAGTTCCATACGTCCAAACAATGGCGCAACTAGTGCGCTGTATAACGCATGATATGCGCCATACAGCGCACTAGATGCGCCATTGTTTGAACTATATGGAACTGGAGTAAAATCGATTGGCGCGGACTGCCTATATTCCGGTTTTCAACTGCACCCGGAATATATTGATATCGACTCTTCAGCAGAATAAACCGACCTTTGACAGTCTTTGACATGGCAAGAGCTGTCTGCTCCGCGGTTGTCAGATTTCCTCTCACCTATACACCAAACCAACTAACATCTGGCAGATTCAAGGTTGCACAAGAGTTGCCTTTTGCTGCTATTGTTGCTGAATTGAAAACTTGCCTGTACTGTTTATGGACGGGATTTTTCTCCATATAATCAACAGCAAAAAAGGGGATTATTGATTATTTACAGTTTTGTTTGTAGAGTTACAGTACAGTTTGTGATTTTTAATTCTTGAATGAAGTGACATTGATGACGAATGATAGTGATAAGCAGGGCTGAATGCAGAAAATATATAATAGGTCGTGACAATGTAGTCTGCCTGCTAAGAAATATTATTTAATTAGGATCACTCGTGAAGGGTACACAATCAATCGACCGTGAATGCCAATATGCACAAGTTAAATCCGATTTGTTTTGTCTGAATTGTGGTATGTTAGAGATGTAGAACAGAGATTCGGTTCTCCCATCATTGAATTTATTTGATCATATTGTAGGTGAGCTAGAAGGTCGCTGACAGATTTCGTCTCAAAAGCTGCCTACAAAAATCTCAAGTGAAAAGTAAGAGTGTGCGGCTCAGTCGCCCCTAGTAGTAAGAGCAATGAACGCTGAAGTGAATCGTGTTCGTACGTATCGAAGATGGGAAGATACCGAATGGATTATGGAAAATTCATTCGAGGTAATGGCTAAGGCTGGATTCTACGCCACCGAACAATTTCTACATGTCAAGTGTCACTTCTGTGGAGTGACAATTTTGTGGGGAATTCAGTGTCCAACGTAAGTATTTTTATGTTATCAGCGAATTTTCTAAGGCGCCACAATCTATTTCAATCTTGAACCACAAATAAGCATAGCTCTTAGTAAACACTCGAAACCTCAACAAGACTAATGTAACGTTTTGCTTTTGCCGTGGTAACCACTAACAAAGTTTATTTTCGAACGTCAATTGACAAAGAAGTCTGAGGCCTAGAGTATTTCAATTAAAACCTAAAGGTTTTCTAAAGTGACCAATTAAACTATATATGAATACTAGGACTGAACTGGTAATCATATTTATTACATATACATTTCTAAATTAGATTTATTATGATCGAACCACTAAGAGTTATTATGCAGTAGGATAAGACTTTTGAATTGAACTATGCCGCCAAATTAAGTAGTACAGAACTATCAAAGTATTGTTTTTATTCATGTATTCATACAACACTGTGGTGAGCTGTCAACTAACTATTTTCTTTTGCCAACTTTCAGATCGAAGACAAACATCGTGAATTGAATCCCAACTGCACATTTCTACTGCATCCCGATAGGACGGATAATGTGCGTCACTTCGATGCGGAAGAATTGAAACGCGAAGAATGTCGCCTGGCAACGTTCGTAAACTGGCCTGTGCCACATATTAGTCTTACCTCGCTGGCCAAAGCTGGTTTCTACTATACATACAACGCAGATCAGGTAAAATGTGCCTGGTGTGAAGGCGTCATCGGTCAATGGGAAGTAGGTGATGATCCATTTGCTGAGCATCAGAAATTTTTCCCAACATGCGCAAAAGTAATTGCAAATAACATTAGTTCTAATCCCGTTCTGGATCCTAGTATCGGTATACAACCCGTTAAGACTCCCTTCGCTGCACAGTTCAGTTCGTTAGACTCTCGAATTCGGTCATTTGAGAACTGGACCACTGGACATATCCAAGATCCAGATCGACTAGCTCAAGCAGGATTCTACTATTTAGGTCGCGCTGATGAAGTTCATTGTTTCTACTGTGATGGTGGATTACGGTTCTGGCTGGCTGATGATGATCCGTGGTTCGAACATGCCAGATGCTTTCCAAAATGCCAGTTCGTCCAGCTTGTAAAGGGCAACTATTTATCGAAAACGTTCAAAATCAAATAAAGAATGCCAGCACAAGTCAACAGCAACTGCAGCACCAAATGCAATCTGGCGGGCAAATCGTGGCAACTATGAACCTCGAGGAAGCACTTGGTACCGAACCTGTTCAATTGGCATTATCCATGGGACTGAATGCAGGTCGAATACGGGCCGTTACTAAACGGCAGCTGGAAACAACTGGTCAACCATATACCGATTCTCAGACACTGATAGAAGCTGTCCTCGATGGTCAAATTCACGATGAAGAACTTGAACCTACGACGTCTTCTAGAATGGACCGTCGCATAGAAAGCGAAGTGTCACGTCTTCTGTGGACCGCAATATCTTCCACGGCCGGCCCAAACCTATCGTCTTTTAGTTCGACTTTTTCCTCGCCTTCGCCTTCCTCAGATCATGCTACTTCGGGAGTAGCTGCAGCTGAAGGAAGGATAGTCGAGTGATAGCAACCCTATTTCATCACCGCCTAGCAATAGCTCAGCCAACGACAACTCTGCAGCTCTAGATCGGCTAGAATGTACCTGAATCTCTTGCACAGATGGCCGCTGCTGCCAGGCCCTTGGGAGCTCCTGCGGACGACAAAACCTTAAAATTAGAAGAGGAGAACAAACGACTGAAGGACGCTCGCGAATGTAAGATTTGCATGGCAGACGAGGTGGGCGTAGTGTTTTGTCCCTGTGGTCATCTGGGTAAATTATTTGATAGATTTTTTATGAATTAATGCAATAACTTTGTAATTTTATTATTACTTCTAGTATCTTGTGTTCAGTGTGCTCCAGCGGTAATAAATTGCCCGGTCTGTCGAGCTGTGATTAAAGGACAGGTGCGCACTTTTCTATCGTAAATAGGCGTTATTGCGGCTAAATGGTTCGATATAGCATATTTTACCTGCGGTGGATGGATTTACTACGCAACACAACAACAATTAACAAAGAAAATATGGACTATACAGTACACTTGGTGCGCACTTGCAACCTAAAAAACATCACTGCTCCTAAAATAATCGGCATGAAATTGTTACGTGAAACTTCCTTTGTAAAATCAGGTTAAAATTACGTTTCCAGTGAATCATACGTGAAAAACATGTAGAATGTGAATTTCTATGGAAATCGCTTAGATAATTATAACTGATTTTGGCACTGGTAATAAAAACCACATTAATGCAACGTGGCAAATATTTTGAGTGTACCTTATCGGAGAAGAACTGAGGGTTTGCCGTAAACCCTACGAATTGTTATTATTTTATCGTCAATAAATGCAGCATTTTGCTAGAATACCAGTATTCTGTGAGTTGAACTGAAGCTTGAAGAAATTACAAACACCGAATTATGTTGAATCCTCCAGAAAAGCATGTAGGAAATCAAAGATATTAACATGAAACATAACTTTTCATAGGAGTGGAATAATCTGAAAAACGATTTGATCCTGATCTATTGTTGTTTAGCAGACACACTTACGAATATAGGGAAGAGCAAGTTCGCATTGACAGCACCAGAATCAAGCCCTCGATTGACAGAATAAACCCAATAGATGGGGTCGAAGATCCCGCCATCGTTCCGCGAAATGTTAACAATACGGAGGAGGCAGTCCCATGCTCCCTATCCAAACTTTTTCACTTGGGTGTCCGGATGGTCCCTTCTATTCCCCGTTATATGTTATTTAATGTTAATGTTATACATAGTATATGTGGCCATTTGATTGCGTTAGAAAATTTGTCTGTAAGTAAAATAGGGTATGGTTATATACCGTTTTTAACTTATTGCTTCAATTTGATGTAATATCCCAGGTATGGTATGCCTCGCGGCCATAGGATAGAGAAGAGACCAGGAGAAAGGGGAGTAAGCATTAGTAATTGGCTATGCGCATGTGAGATTTTCATGGTGATATGAGTGATCATTCCTGATTAATGTCCATTTGTTTACTCAACTCCATCACGTTTAGTTATAAAAAAACAAGAAACATTTAACTACGTGCTATATTTTGGAATATCAGGGTAATGATCCCCCATCGCATCTTCAAGTGATCATTATAAGCTGTCCATTTGGTTCACGAAAAGGGTTTGAATATTTAATGTGATAAAACAATTCTTGAGTAACTCATGAAAAGGGCCTAAAAGCCAATTATAAAGAATGATTTTAATCGCCGATTTCTCTTGAATCTAAAATGAATCTCTCTTGAATTGTGAATCGTGAATTGATCGTAGCATCTGGTAGAAGAATGTTAACTCTGAAAGATCAAGGTTTAAAGCCATTGTTTACAATTGGATTTTAGGCCCTTATCATGAGTTACTCGAGAATTGAACTTATTGTGAAGTAATTGAACTGCCGATGAACGCATAGCTACTCTATTATTGTTATTGATGTTATTGTTAGGTGCGTAAATCGTGCCTTCAACTAAGGCGTATCCGGGGACTACTCCCGCCGGGTCTATGCAACCTATTGATCCTGACCGTTGCACGTATAAGCTTGTGCGATACTCTAGACACATAGGCACATGGGTGGTCGTATCCGGGTCCTCCACTGGGTAGGGGCAAGTGTCCGTCCAGTTTCTGGTACATTAATTCGTCATTAAGTGGCGAACCAGCCCAGGAGGCTGAAAGCCACGATAATAAAGATGAAAAAAAAAAATACGTTAATTCGTGTGTAAGACGGCTAGGCGGTAGTAATTTGTATTGCACTCAATTGGCCATAATAATCTGAAAACTCCATGTCGAATTCTTCAAAATATTATAAACATTATAAACTTTTCAAAATGTGACCGATTAACTTGTTCACATTTACACTGTTTCGATATTCAGTTTAAGTAACATGTAGCCGGCCCGAAGTCGGCTAACTGAACTAGTCTACTAGGGCGTTTCCGTAAATTTGGTTTAGCAAACAAATGGCTTATGCGCCACCTCGTTAGAGGACCACTTGTCGTTTTGGGATGCCCGGCAACTCAAACCTCAGGGCGAGTTCAGTCTAACACAAAGGATTGGAACAAACTAGTAGACGCGAAAACTTGGAAATACTAAAAGCTATCATCTCCCAACAAAACAAAACTAACCGCAGACCGACATTTATGAAGCGAATGCACTGCAGTGACCTATTTTCATCACTGGACAAATTTTAATGACCACTACAATGATCGCTTCAGGACAAAACTGCAACGTGGACTGAGATTCCCAAGCAGCCCAACTTGGAGTACAAACAACGAAATCTACAACTACTACAACGATTAAACGTGAACAATCTCTTCAAACCAGTGCACTCATTATACGAAAACTCTACCTAACAATTAAACAAAGAATATTTAACATTAATCAAAGAAGACATTTATTTTTACGGAAATGAAAAGTTACGGTAATTTATTATCTCTACATAATTTTATTCGGGTTCATTCTCCTTAGCCTTCTCTCTTTCTCTCTACCTACGGTGCGGACTATTTCTTTCCTTCTGTCTATCTCCTATTTTTAGAATTTGCGCTTCATAGTACTCGACGCATGCATGCGGACATTTGTAAGCTTACTCACGATTTGATCCGGTTGGTTTCTGCCTTACCGACTGCTCCTCACTCTTGTCACGTCGCCCTGCGACGCTGGCTTCACGGAAGACACTAGCAGTTCCGATAATGCCGACAGTGGTGGTTTTCCGATGGGCGGAAAACTGCTCTGTTGGAGCGCGATATTGGCGGCGCGGCTCCTTCTAACCCTGGCCAAGGTTAGGACCTTCAACACCGACACGTGGGGTCAGGATAGTGGTATTCTATGAGAAATGGGCGCGGTGTGCCGAGCGGAGGTGGCTTCGCTAGTGGGAAATAAAGCCGCCGAACGACTGTTCGAATCTATGAGCGCATGTTCGTGAGTACTGGCTATTTTTAAGATAGTTACCTATTTTTTCTATCGCACAGATTTATTACCGCACTGGCCTAGCAATTTGCATACGCTACACCTACTATAGAATTAAACGCACAATTAGTTACACTGATTTTAGGACATAATTCACGTTCTAACTACCTGAACAAACACACCGCGTGACTATATAAAAAAACCTTCACAGTCCTGCCTCTTCCACGGATCAGATTGAAGTGGACGAGAAAGAATTTTCATTTCCTCAGAAAGGCCACTGAATGCATTCTTCGTTCCGGATATAGGGAAACGAACTAATCAAAGGCGATCTCCGATTACCTTCGGAGTTGATAGGAGATGCTATCTTCTTTCCTCCCAAGCATTCCCCATCTAACTAGCTCATTCCAATCTTTAAGTTGAGGTTTTTTTTCTTATTATTAAATTCCCGACGACAAGTAATCCTACTGGGAGATAATGCTCAACCCAACGGATTTAGGTTAAAGGTTCAAAATGAGAAATATGCGCGCCTAGTGAGAGGATGAACACTGTAATGAGTAAAGCTCATGAAACAACGTTCCCTCTGGTTGTGAGTTCACCGATTAAGAACGATGAACTTACTACTGCGTGTTATTCCGAATGGTTACTTTATTACTCGAAGTTTACTCATCATATATGGCTCATTATCATACCGCTACATAACACTGGACTTGTTTTACGAAAATTTGGTTGTAGGAGTACAACCAAATTTTCGTACAACAAACTTTCCGATATCACAGACTTAGGTTAACTGTGTTATCACAGATCATGTAAATAAATACTAACTATAGTTGTAAATGAATAACTTTATGTAAATATATGTATATCAACTAAATATAACGGTAAGTAGTTGTGTAAATAAATTATTAAATAAGTTTGTAAATATCCATACATATATGTGTAAATAAATACAAAACTAAATAAATAAATAAATCAATCGATACATATATCAATAAATACATCAATAAATGAATAAATCAGAACAAATAAATAAATAAACTCTACCAAATAAATAAATAAACTCTACCAATTAAATAAATAAATAAATAAATAAAGAACAATAACACTATGTTTGCATATATATGTTTATATGTTTAAATATATAGCAAATAACATACTTGTGCGAACATTCCAAAGTGATTGCCACAGACTATCGCATTGCTTGGTAATCAACGCAATCAATAATCTAAGTAGTTCTTTAATTTGCATTTTGAAAATAGATAGTTATATTTCCAATGAAATTCACCTGAAAGTAACACATCGAACTACATATTTACAAACTCAAATCGGGAAAAAAAACAGCATTTCTGAGTCACGAGAGTCATCCCAAAATTATCCAGCTTCATGATTAAATATTAACTCAAGCGGTATTAATATCAATATCTATAGAATATTGATAAAAACCACTCCTAAACTTCACCCCCCTTTCTAGAATCCGGATCATTTAGTAATGAAGTTAACCATTCCTCAAGATGGATAAAACATTTCACACTAACTTCACCTCACTGTTTGCTCTAAGATCGAACATCAAGGCTCTTCCTTGATCAATGTCTTTCTAAGAACCAAACCAAACCCCCAACCATAATATGACATAAAGTTCTCCTCAACGTAAAAAAAACTTAAAGAACGTTACGTTGTACACCCACACTGAGCTCAAAATGTTAACTCAACATCGCTTCTATGCTGTTTTCTCACGTCAAGCAATATGCTCGACCAGCCAAAACCTATAGAAATGAATTTCATGAATTCAATCATGATCGCTGAACACGGATGCCTCTCGATGAACATACAGAAACGTCAAACAGAATGTCCAATTGTGTTTATAACGTAGCGAGAAAAAGTTGTTATGTTACTTGTTGTTCTAATTGTTTCGTGCAAAAGTGGATTAAACGTAAAGAAGAATTGCAGCGTTTGTGTGGTTATTGTTACAACTAATCGATTTTCTATTGCTTTCAAGGTAAGCAGTGTAGCATCTTGCGAAAGCAAAAAATAAACGGACCAAAAAAAAGGAATGTGAGCTTCACTACGATGGCCTTTCGTTGAAGAATTTCCATCGCTAATGTGCATGTGGATCGCAGAACTGGATACTTGTAACTGGAGCAGAGCGTTTGCATAAGCTAAGTATAGAGATAAGTTGAATTCTAGTTGCAGATTTGTGTCAGACTATATATTCATAACCTTCTTTTTTTAGGAACAATCAGATGGCAACAGTTCTAGCGATGGACAGTCAAAGCTCAAACGTCTCTGACGTAGCACCCAAACAAAAATTACGCCACAAAGGTAATTCAAGGAGTCTAAAATAGATAATTTCGAACTTTTAACAACAAAAATGAAAGATGAATTAAATTTTCCTATAAATAAACAACTCATTAACAAATAAATAACATGTATAATAAATAATAAATTATCATTTTTTTTTTTAAATAAGAAAATAAATCATCTCTTTTATTACTAAATAGTGCATTGAATGAATAAATAAATAAATAGGTAAATACATGAATAAATATATCAATGAATAAATAAATAAATTAACAAATAGATGCATTCATACAATACAGTATGCACCAAATAGGGATGATTAATAAATGATCATCTCGTACTCTAATTATAATTCAAATAGATTACTCAGTATTTTATATTTTTCATCAATAAAGTCTTTAGGATTAAGTTCTAAACTAGCTCTAAGACTCGATGTGAACTACACACTAGCATCAATCATTGAAAGAAATTATCCATCACTTCCCTAAATATCAAATTATTTTATGAGTTTGGAATACGTGTATAACCTAAAAGACAATTTTCAATTGTTATGCTTTAAATTTGTTCCTTAGCGTCTAATTCAAATCCTTAAGTAATATGTTTTATTTGCTCGATTGACTAAGTTTGCTCTTCATCGTCAATCCTTTTTAGAATGACATCCGAGTCTGAGGCGATCATCATCTGAGTGTCCCCAATCTCAAACTCCCGCTTTATAACTTCGCTTAACGGTACTCCTCGTCAACGCCCTTAAGCTCTGAGTTTATGGATTGTAACTCATCGTCCTGATTGTATCATCTTGGACTCGCTCTGTCTTCTTGTCGAGGGGATAGGCATTAATAAAACAACTTACTCACAGAAAGAATTGTCTTCCTAGGATGGCTAATAAATAACCGTTTACCAACTCATTTGTGAAGTTTCTTCTTAGGCTAGAACTAAGTTCTCGCCCAAGGATGCCCCAGTAAATAAAGATGTTGTGGGGCTGCTCAAGATTAGATCTGAGCTAAACTTCACAAACGGCGGAAAATGTGTTTTATACAACCAGAGCAAAGCATCATGGTGTAATTGTTACTACTCAACAAACTGAGAGCGACATAGCTTGAACATCAAATTAGTTTTACTGAACTAATTTTTTCAAAAACTTACAATTGAAAATGCCTAATCTTTTCCCATTTGGATCTTCTAGGTCATAACAATGACTTCCTACAACTCTTTTAACAACTGCTTGTACATATTTGGGTGCCAATTTTGAGCAGAACTTTCGCCCTTTATCCGATTGTTCCGTATTCTTTTTTAAAATTTTCTCCCCTACTACATACGTAGGACAGTTAATGTTGGATCGCAAGTTATAATATGACGCATGTTTATCATATGCTTTTTTTAAGTTGTTTCTGACATCTTCGAGCATTTTTAGTCTTTCTTCATTCCCTAACTGAGGTTCATTGGGTGCATTTACGTCCCGAAGTTTTCGGTATTCCCGGCCGTCCGAAACCATGTTGCGGCCGAACAAGACAAAGTATGGTGTGTAATGTGTTGCTTCATGTACAGAATTTCGTACTGCGTTAGCTATTTGCTGGAGGTTGTTCGACCACTCCGTGTGTCCCTTGCGGATGGATGCCCGAATTGCAGTTGTAATCACACGATTTACCCTTTCGGAATCGTT
>JASCZW010007047.1:0-75440 GCA_034211315.2 Aedes japonicus | reverse complement strand
GCAGAACTAGAGAAGTCTTGGGAGTAATCTTCACGATTAGGAACATTCGAAGAAGGGCTCTCCTCCAGAGTCATGTACTTCTAATAGTACAGAGTCATAAACTTAGTTTGAGTGATTTCGTTCGATAAGCGGATGAGTAACCGGAACGGTAGGTTCACAAAAACGATCTCGATAAAGGCAGAACTCCTGCTAATACAAGTTTGGAGCTGTTGCCCTGTTTGGCCCTTTTTCTACTCAAGAATTTGAGTTGTTCTACTTTTAACGAAAATTGAGTAACATTTCGTGTGAGAAAAATAGATAGTACACAATTGTACTCAAAAATTCGAGTAAAAATGAAATGGGAGTGTATGTTATTTTGACACAATACTTGGAGGGTGTGTTGGTGAGAGTTACGGTTATTAGGGGCGAACTCATTTAGCTTGGGACCGGTGTGCTAGTACTTCCTGAGCCAAGATATATTTTCATTTTCTCAGCGTTTTTTCAGCGTTTTTCAGCGTTTTTCAGCGTTATTTTTAATTTGTGAAATTTAAATGAATCTCACTTATAATAATTGTTACTTTTTGGTCTTCGAAAACATGCGTCACTTTGCAGACTTCAGACCGAGGAATTATAACATATTATAATTTTAAGCGTTCTGAATAAGGCATACATATTTTCTGTATGCTAAAGTTTACCTCATATTGAAAGTGACCATTGAAGATAGAGAAAATCCTACAAACTTGGACACAAATGAAACTTTACCGAACTTTTAGGATCGAGTTGCAACAATTAGCGAACTCACGAGAATCCACCTTTATCATCTATTTTTACACTTGCTACAACCAGGAGCTGGATAGTCAATACAAATGGATATAGTTTTTGGCCCAGGGAACCAGCACATCAGTTGCCAAGGTGCCCGGTCCCAAGCTTAATGCATCACCCTGAAAAGATTACTCACAACTAACAACTCTCAAATAATCTGCCAAAAAAGCATAGCAAATCAAAACAAAAAACAAAGATTCTAGCACAGAAACCTGCAAGAATGTTTTGCTAGTTGCAAGTTGAAAAGTGTACGAATAATGGGTTGTCGTCAGCAGTGAGCCAATTTAAACCGCCAGCTACCTATTCACGTTGCTACAACTTCCTTCGTGGCTAAGCCAACAATCAATATGAAACTAGCAATACGAAATTCGCTCTCAAATCTGGAACTCAATTGGTGATTCATTAAATTTTATACCTGAAAGCTGACTGATGTGCTATGCTGAGGGGAAAACAATTTTTATTTTCTTTCGACTAACGTTTGCATTAAAAAAATTTTTTTTAAATGGTGATAAAAAATCTAAGACAGATAATTCCTTTGATAAATTACCCATTGTAGGTAATTATTTAAGCTGACTTGCAAAAAATAACGCCCTTGCGATCGGCCTTCCGGTAGTTAACCGGAACATTCGTCATGTAGTGGACCAGAACATGCGTGTAGGCATGTTTTTGAGTTTTTTCTTCGTCGATGATCAATTCCTCCTCAGTTTTCAGCGACTCCTCCAACGATCGCTTCGAGTGAGTGGGCCGACGCCAGATCCGGCCATAACACCGCGTCTTCGCCATGGGGACCAAAGCGGCTGTACATCCACGAACAACAATAGGGGTTTTAAATTTAAAACAAGCATGTTTTTCCATCTGTATCGATGATGGGTGTTCTTCCTAGCACAAAATATATTTTTGCGAATCTCAACTATTTTTTCTCGATTTTTAAACAAGAAAAATCTAATCTATTTTTATTTTCACAAACCGACATGTGCAGTTTCGCCAAAGTGACACTTGCACTTTCCAGTAAACAGGGGGCTCCCGGCACTTAATTATCAGTCACAGGGGAAATACTATTGCGGCATAAATGTCGACTTATGTATGCTAGAAATCAATGGTTGGTTCGTTGGTTTAGGTAGTCTTGTTTTTGTAGCAGCGTGTCTCGCTGGTGAAATAGAGGATGATGTTGGTCTTGCAATCAACATGTTTTCATAATATTTTGAAATTGTTTTTTTTTTCAATAGTTACGCTCGTCAAAATAAATTAATAACTGCCGGTATATTATTATATTTGCTATCGAACAGTCTTGTAATCCACATACCCCTATAATAATCTTCTATTGTGAGGCCGAAAACTTGGTGCTGCGTGTGAGAGCTAACTTGACTTAGCTCGGTTTTTATTGGCGGCTATATACAGCAAACACAATATTCGCGACAGGAAGTTGTCGTATTTTGCTGTTATTTTATTCCGAGAAAAATCTTCCCGTGTTGTACTTAGGTGTAGTGGTTATTACAACGATAGTAGTTTTTCATTGTTTATCAGCCAAGAATTATAATGTTGTACCTAAATTAGTGATACTAGTAGTTTGGTAAAAGTAAGCATTGTAGATGAAGCATAATCCATTGTGGACCGAGCTAAAATGTTAAAATCGTCACTAGCGCTAACAACTAAAAGCGGCGAGGCTTCAAAAACTAACGCTTTCTTCGGTCCTCTGGTCTTCGCCCTTATGGCATTTCTTGATGAACGACGCAACTTCCGGCAGGCATTTCGTACTATAAATTTCCCCGCTCACGGCCAGTCCGGAGTGAAAGAAGAGCGGCTTTGACATCCCCTTCTTGCTGATTGTCAGCCACAGCAGCACCTTCTTGGGGAACTTGGTGTGTGAAATGAATTTCACCTCGGAGCCTACTTCATTCGTGGGGGAAGTAAAATACGAAGTACCCTGCCAGTCGTTGCCATCCAGGGTCGTCCTTCACCACCGCCACGTCGCGATTCACCGCGAAAATCGAGTTGCCCATCTTAGTCAGCCGCTGCCGCTGCGTCATTGCCTGCAGCTCCGAAACCAGTGGACGCGTATGTTCATGTTCGCCAGGTATTTTTTCACTGTTTGGCTGGTTGAACCGACCTCCCGGCTAAGTGCAGGCAGCGATGTAGCCACTTTTCCCTAGGTTTTCCTCTTCATCAGCCTTTGGAGCTTCTTGTCGCTCAGGGTCGTCGGCCGTCCGGAACCGAGTTTTCTTTCGATGCTCTGATTGTTGTCTAATAGTGACAATATGTTGTAGGTGCCGGAACGGGCGTATCCGGCGTCCACAAAGTGCCGCACGATGCCGCGTTCTTCAACGCGCACCTTGAACGGAGTTGTTCACTGTTTTGCTACGTGTAGAGTCGACTGATAGAGCTGTCAAACTTTGTCTGCTGACTCGTGGGTTGCTATGACTGATGCTGCATTGTTTGCCATCAGTGCGGGTGAAAGTAAACCCGACTGATAAATCGGCCATTTTGTCATTTTAATTAAACGTTGTCTAACGCATGGCTCACTGGAGGAATATCCCGAATGGTTAAGTCCCTCGCATAAATCGACAAGAAAAGCAGTGGCATTCGACAGGTCAATAGTCTCAATGAAAATATTCAAGCATAAATGTATTGATTCGCAAAGCATTATAGTACCGAAAACCGCAAGAATGAATTGCAAGGTGTACCGCAAGGTGTAATTTCGACCAAGGGGTTCTATAGGCTTGAACGAATTTAAAATCGCTATTTTCATATTGATTGTTGCTACAATGCTCACTTACTTGAAATCGCTGGTAGGAGACTGTCTAAAGACTGCTCGCTAATATTATAAATACAGCCTAGTAACAAATACGCCACAACTCTTCTGATGGCCCTTCTCACCATCCGCCATCTCGGAAATTTCCACTTGTAGTTTGTGTTTTTTTATCACCAAAGGTATGTTAAACCTTTGAACCCGTGTTGAATAAATCTGTATCGAATGATCCCTTTTTTTTACAAAAAATCTGCATTCAATCTCAAATGCACAGTTTCTTCATTAAAATGCATTCGAATCTACAAAACGTACGACCTGTCACTCCTAACAAAGCTAACGTCTAATTAGTGGATAACGGTCAAATAGGGTTACTGTTCCCATATAAATCTCATAGTCCTATATTCATTCTAGGCTGAATTAGCAAATTGAAGAGAAAATAGTTAATAGTTTCTTTGCATAATAATGTACTCTCACCTTTCATAAACAAACATTACAAACTCTTCCTCTAACGCGTCAATCCTTCGCTTTCGTGTAGAATGAATTGCTAGTGATGAGATTGATATAGAAACATCTGCTCTAGGTAATTTTGATTGTCTAACTAAATCGAATCTCCGCTCTATTACTTTTTCAAACAAGGAATTGAACACCAAGTCATCATTAGGATACAAAAGCAGCATTATGAACTTCTCTGATCTAGACACACCGTTTTGGTGTGCGGCTGAAACATCCACGCGCACATCAACATACAACTACAATATAATGAAACCAAAAAATAATTTTAACTAATCAGAAAACGAAGAACAAAATATAAGACAAACAACAAATCACGAGAATCTATTTCATCATAAGTGTATAACGAAACCGAATTGTAGCAAAACGAACATTTTTCCGGTATAAGTCCGTGTAATAACTTGTAAATAAGCACCAAAATGCTGACTAGTGGTAGACAAATCGGAAGAACAAATGGAGAAGATAAAATTATAATCACTGAATGGTATTACCAATGAAAGGATACATAAAAAAAATCAGCATTTACGCACAATGAAGAAGTAACGCAGGAAATATTACAGTATACTCATCACCATTCCCCCCTCCATTCATATCCCAAATCGTGAACTCACAGTTGATTGATTAACCAACGATCAGCAACCATTTATACACGTTCTGCTTATTGGCTAAACAACTTTCATTTGAAGAAAAAAAACATTAAAAAAAACAGTAAATGAATACATGTGTAAGTCAACTGAGAAACAACAAAGCTGCTCGAAAATAAGACTATTGAAGTGTAAAGGCTAATTTTGTGCCTTTTACTATTGTTTTGGACGAATTCATTTTTACTGATTATATTGAAGAAAAAGGTAAATTGAGCTTTCGAAAGCCAAAAGATTGATTGATACAAAAATAAGACTTGATTTTTGCTTTATACAGGATACGTGTTGTAGGTCGCGGAGCAAGTTTTTGGAACCATTTTTGACGTGAGATTCTAGCTAGTAGTACCAAGTTTTACAATTTATAGATTGATAAAAAAAAATACGAACTTTGCACGTCTCCTTCCCTTTTTAGAACCCACTGAATAAAATACAGTATCGATGTTGTCGTGCGCACCAATCTACACAGTAGAAAGTAGCTTATGCCAAATTAAGCAGCAAACAAATAAAAAAGTACACCAATCGCCGTAAAATAAATGTTATACCTACCTTCTCTCTATCGTAGCGGGGAAATGCCATTCGAATCAGTCATTTTCATACATGCGAAGTAACGAACAAAGTAATGATCATAAATAAACAATGGCAGATCGGTTTGAGTTCAGTTTGGTCAACTCCTCCAGCAAGGTGTTTGCGTGTTTCCGCGAGAGGTAGACTAACCATCACAACGTGCCATTCTCAAGGTCCAAGCATTCATAAAAATGTAGAAAAGACAAATCCACGCTGGTTGCTATGGAGAAACGAATATTTAATTTATTCTGTCATAAATTTAAATTTTGACGAAATAAGTTGGAACGATTTCAGATTTAAAGCTACCTAATTTATGTTTTTATTAGTTGTTGTTCAATGTTACAAAAAAAAAACGAATAATATTTGTATATTTGTGAAAGTAAATCAAATATGTGTACATTCGAAGGAATAATTAATTAACAAACCACATAAACTGCATATAAAGTTATACGATTCGACAGCATGTAAAATAATCTACATCATTATCTTAGACAAATGGTATTAAATCCAACAGGTAAAAAGTAGTTTTCTTTTCTTGTGTAAAAGCTTTTTTTTATTTTTCTGTATGTTAAGTGTATATACAACGTTACAAAAAATCTTTCAACAATGTAATAAATACTTTACAGTGAAAATGAATAAAACAATGATAAAACAATTTTATCTTCTACATATTTTTATCACAAACAAATGTTCCCCTCTAATTTTCCTCTCCTTAACGACTTTTCCAGAAAAACCATTCTTTTCCAGAAGGCCTATCACTTTCAAAGGTTTATTTTCCTTCACCAACAAAAGATAAAACACGCCATCCGCGGATAAAATTCTATCTAAATCCCTCAACACCCTTTTAGTAACGACCATCCCGTCTAGACCACCCGCCCAAGATTTAACCAAATTGTGCCTCTCTTCACCGAACTCCCCAATATGCTCTTCCAACTCTTGGCCGGTTTCATCGCATGTTGGAACATAAGGTGGATTAAACACCATCAAGTCCACACATCCGTCCCGAAGCCCTCCCAGCAAATCCATATTCAGCACCTCAACCGAGCAGCCATTCAACCTACTGGTTCGATGGGTCACCCGACAGGCATGAGCGTTTATGTCGATTCCCATGCAGTGACTTTTACTGATCCCTAGGGCCTTAGCCAGAGCGGTTACAAGAACTCCACTGCCCGGTCCAATTTCAACACACAACAACGGCTGCTGTTGTTTGATTGCCTCCAAATCATCCTCGAGTGCGTCCAAGAGATGGAAACTGTCCTCTGCCGGTTCGTAAACGTTGTCGTAGTCCTCGGGGTCGAATTTGTATTTCGGAGTCTGCATTTTTATGCTTTTGTTTACATAGTTTATGCTCGAGGTGACTTTGCGTCATTTCGGATCACCGCATCGCAAAACATCGCAAGACGAAGCGTCGCCTCGAAAACTGAAAACATACACGGTAAATCGGTTATACTCATTTTATTACTATTTTTTACTCAATTTAAAGATTATAGTTGATAAGTAAAAAATTACTAATTTTATACACGAATGAAGAGTGATTTTTACTCCTTTTGAAGAATGTCGACGGCGACAAAAACGCGTAAAAATAAGGCAACTTTGTTAAAAAAATAACTCTGCCCGCCCGCATAAACAATAACCATAAGAAGTGCCTAACCACCAATTCGGAGTATCATCCCAACTGTAAGTGGGTCCCAGGGTGAACGTAACATTGAAAGACTCTCTTTGATAAATTTATCTTTCATGCATATTTCATTCTATTATCTGAAGAGTATGCTAGCCATCACGGAAAGAAATGACGGGGGATTGAAATAACAATCTCGATAGTTGATACCTATAATAAACACTATTTTGTAATCACTCTCTCAAACTATCACTCGTAAACGCGAGCAAATTTCTTTAAATTCCACACGAAAAAGCTTATTCTTTACAGACAGGACTATTTCGTCGGCGACTTACAGACTCGAGTCAAGCAGTCGAAGAGACACTGAAGAAGTGATAGCAGCGGATGGATAGTCATGAAGAACATGAATTTATTTTTTGCTCAGGAATTACTAGCACACCGGTCCCAAGATTGCCCCAAGCTTGATGATTCGCCCCTATAACGTAACTAACACCAACACACCTTTGGACCTAGGAGTTCTCCAACAGTGAACCAATAGGGGGTTTTAATTAAAAAAAAAAACATGTTTTTTTTTCATCTGTATCGATGATGGGTGTTCAAAATAATATTTTTTATGAATATTTTTTATGAATCTCAATGTTTGAAACTTATTCCTACGTTGTGTTTTTTATTCAAAAGTTTGCACCAGGCAGCAACCCCAGTGTGCACCGCGAGAAATCGAGAGAAATGTTTCTAGGACAGCCGTACTTCAGGCGCGGATTGTTCACTCGACAAAGGCACACGCGAACAAAGAACTCATAAAATGAGTATTTTACGGTACGACCGATTGAAATACAGCCACTGTTAAGCGCTTTATTTCAGTAAGGACACTTGCTTTATTTGTTTTTGGTTGATGTATTCACTTCTAGCTACTAAAGCATACTGATGATAATTAATGATAGTGATCTAAGCTAAGCTGATGGGTGGTGATGACGAGACGAAGATGAAAACCCGAACGCCAACAGCCGAGGCTGAAGGGTTGCCAGTTGCGCTACATATTTTCGCTCGAACGGGCGAAAATGCGATGCTGCATGGGTACGCTACCAAATTTTACATTGTGCATCAACACTCAACTATTTTTCACAAACTGACATGCAGTTTCACAAAGTGACATTTATTTTCTGTAACGGCGGCTCCCAGCACTGAACATTAAGTAACGAGGGCTCTCATTATGACATAAATGTCAACTTATGTATGCTAGAAATCAATGGTTGCTTCGTTGGATTAGGTAGTCTGTTTTTTGTAGCGTGTTTCATGGTGAAATAGGATGGTGTTGTCTTCCAATCAAAATTTTTTCATAATATTTTGAAATTGTTTTTTCAATAGTTACGCTTGTGAAAATTAAAAAATAAATTAACTTTAGGTATATTATTATATGTATTTTTTTTTATCAGTTCGTTTATTTGTTAGGCTCAGGCGTGTGTAACACTTTACGGAGCCGATATTCAATATTGTTGTACAAAACATTTTACTTTTTGTTATTAGTAAAAGAGGGATGCCAATTACTCGTGGCTAGCTCGAGGTTAATGGGTCACATAATCGTTTGGAAAGGGCTAGGTAGGTAACTTATTTAAGCCATTATTTGCTGCTT
Source organism: Aedes japonicus (assembly GCA_034211315.2). NCBI lineage: Eukaryota > Metazoa > Arthropoda > Insecta > Diptera > Culicidae > Aedes > Aedes japonicus. Next base: position 66,930 of record JASCZW010007047.1, on the reverse strand, counting down.
TTGGTTGCGACATCTACCAAATCCTCGATCCCTGTAGTCCCTTTCAGGAACTAAGCCGCAGATGGGTGACCACAGTATGCTGGGCAGGTACAAGTAGCACGGAAACAAAAGGATAGTATAACTGGGACCCAATGGTAGGGATTTTACTAGAGTGGAAGGACGGAGGGTGATGACGTTACACTCTTAGATCAAACAAACAAAGGAATTCGTAGATCGCTTGCATGTAGGGAAGATCACGCATTCCCAAAAGATCTCTTATCTCGCGGAAGGGTTGTCTACCTCGGGCCACTAGGGTATCCATTAGTCGTGTCCTGGAGGCATCATTATCCGGGCAATGCCAAACTGCGTGAGCGATGTCATCATAACCGGTTCCGCACCTACATAAATTGCTATCGACGAGGTTAATTCTGTAGAGATGTGCGTCTAGCGAGTAGTGCTTGGACATAAGTCTTGACATCACACGAATGAAACCGCGACTTACATCCAGACCTTTGAACCACGATCTCGACGAAACATTTGGAATAATGGAATGTAACCACCGCCCAAGAGAATTACTTGTCCAATCGTTTTGCCAACTTTGAAGAGAACTCTGACGTACTAATGGGAAAAATTCATCATGTGAAATTCTTCTTTCAAAAATCTCGCCTTCTTGTGCACCCACCTTTGCTAGAGAGTCCGCCTTCTCATTGCCTGGAATTGAGCAATGTGAGGGGACCCATACAAAGGTAATCTTAAATGATCTTTCGACCAACACACACATCTGCTCCCTTATTTGTGCAAGGAAGTAAGATGAGTGCCTCACTGTTTTCATCGACTGCAGGGCCTCAATAGAACTGAGACTATCTGAGAAGATGAAATAATGGTCTATGGGCATGCCGGAAATTAACCCCAATGCGAAATTTATTGCTGCCAGCTCAGCAACATATACGGAACAAGGTTCCTGAAGTTTCCGGAAGGCAGGTGAGTGTTCATTGTAAACACCGAAACCAGTGGATCCCTCAATGCGTGACCCATCAGTGAAAATTCTTCTATTGCAATTGACATGTTGGTACTTTTCAATAAAAATATGGGGAATTAAAATAGGCCGAAGTTGATCTGGAACTCCTTGAATAGCCTGTTTCATTGAGAGATCTTAATCAATGGAGGAACTGTGATAAGGGAAGCGTACATTAGGAGAACTATAGCATGGAAGACTAATGATGGATGACATATAGTTAATATAGATTCGCAAAAATCTAGACTGGGAACTCAATTCGAGCATTTCTTCGAAGTTTTCAATCACAAGGTTGTTACTGATACCACACTTGATCAGTATTCTAGATGAAAGCTCCCAGAAGCGGTTCTGTAAGGGTTTTACTCCTGCCAGAACCTCCAGGCTCATATTATGCGTTGAATGCATACAGCCAAGGGCAATACGTAAACAACGATATTGAACGCGTTCCAATTTAATGAGGTGGCTGTTTCTTGCCGAGAGGAAGCAAAAAGAGCCATATTCGAGAACTGAAAGAATAGTTGTATTGTAGAGCTTAATAAGGTCTTCCGGGTGAGCACCCCACAATGTTCCGGAAATTGATCTTAGAAAATTGATCCTCGGTTGACATTTCTGTTTTAAATACGCAATGTTAGTACTCCAAGTGCATTTTGAATCAAACATGACTCCAAGGTATTTGAAGGTCAAAGATTGGGTAATGTCTCTATCCAACAGCTTGAGACGCAGTTGGGCTGGGAACCGCTTTCTAGTAAACACTACCAATTCGGTTTTTTGCGGTGAAAACTCGATCCCCAAATTTCTGGCCCAGATGGACAGATTATTTAGGGAATTTTGCAATGGTCTTTGCAAGATTTCCGCACGTGGACCTCTAAAGGAGATCACAGCATCGTCTGCAAGTTGTCTTAGCGTGCATCTATTTTCCAAGCAGTTATCAATATCTTTAACATAAAAATTATAAAGTAAGGGACTTAAACATGAGCCTTAGGGTAAGCCCATGTAGCTAATTCTGGAAGTTGTCAGTTGACCTAGATTGAAGGTCATTTGTTTTTCTGACAGTAAATTATACAAAAAAAATATTTAAAATTCCTGGTAAACCATTACTGTGCAGGCTATCTGCCAGTATATCTATGGAAACTGAATCAAATGCGCCCTTAATATCCAGAAACACTGATGCCAATTGCTCCTTGTGTGCAAAGGCCAGTTGTATATCAGATGAAAGCAACGCTAAACAATCGTTTGTTCCTTTGCTCTTTCGGAAACCAAATTGCGTATTTGATAGCAGGTTGTTTGATTCAACCCAACGGTCAAGTCGTGATAGGATCATTTTTTCTAACAATTTCCTTAAGCATGATAGCATAGAGATCGACGGTAAGAATTGTAATCGGACGCTGGTTTCCCAGGCTTTTGAATAGCTATTACTTTAACCTGTCTCCATTCAGGTGGAACTATGTTTAATTCCAAGAGAGTGTTGTACAGGTTAAGTAATCGTCTTTTAGCGATATCGGGGAGATTTTTCAGAAGGTTGAATTTAATCATATCGCTTCCCGGAGCAGAATTATTGGATGAAAGAAGAGCCATTGAAAATTCCAACATTGTGAATGGTTCGTCCAGAAAACCGTTACTTCTGGTGGTATCCCGTAAGTTCGGTTTTGTTGGAACAGAGTCTGGACAAACCTTTTTAGCGAAGTTGAATATCCACTGCATGGAGTATTCTTCACTCTCATTGGAGGATGAGCGGTTTCGCATGTAACGAGCCTTTCTCCAAAGCGTTGTCATCGAGGTTTCTCTAGATAGTCCCTCAACAAACGAACGCCAATAATTGCGTTTCTTTGCTTTGAGTAAGTTTTTAAGCTTTTTTTCAAGCTTTAGGTACTTATCAAAAAGCTCACATGTTTCATGTCTACGATAATCTTTAAACGCATCGGATTTCTCAAGATACAACTTAGTGCATTCGTCATCCCAACCAGGAGTGGCGGGTCTTCTTTTGAAGGATGCACTTGGAACACGTCGTTTCTGAGATTCTAATGCACTTTTGTACATCAGTTCGGAAAGGAAACGATACTCTTCTAATGGTGGAAGATGATCGGTAGAATCAATACCAAGAGTTACCGCCGATGTAAAATGTTGCCAATCAATATGCTTCGTGAGGTCATAAGCAACATGGATTGACTGGTCTGTTTTTTGAAAACTATTTGTGATTGAAATAATAATTAATAATAATAATAATAGTGATCACTACCATGGGGATCATTGATTACCTTCCACAGACAATCTAATGATAGTGAATTAGAGCACAAAGATATGTCAAGTCGACTCTCCCTGGCAGGAGGTTTTGCTATTCGTGTCGCTTCCCAGTGTTCAAGATGGTCAAGTTGAAATCGTCGCATAAGTCATAAAACATACCCGCTCTATTGTCATCGTATTGTTCGCCCCAAGCAGTACCGTGGGAGTTCAGATCGCCCAGAATCAGAACTGGAGATAGAAGTAAATTAACTGAACTCCAAAGTTGACGGCGGTTTATTGATGTCCTCGGAGGGACATAGACAGAAGCTATGCAAAGATCTTTATTCTTTACATTTATTTGGCAAGCGACGATTTCAATGCCTGAGATTATTGGGAGTGAGATTTTATAGAAGGGGTAGCATTTTTTGATCCCCAAAAGTACGCCACCATATGAATCATCTCGGTCCAGGCGAATAATGTTAAAATCGTGGAAGTTTAAGTCGTCTTCAGACGAAAGCCATGTTTCACAGAGAGCAAATATATCACAATCAAATATTATTATTATATTTGCTATCGAACAATGTTATAATCCACATACCCCTATAATACCCTATTCCAAATCGCTAGTTGCATATTGAGTTTTGGTGTTAGTTTAGATTTTCCTCTTCGGGAAAAAATCCACTGAGATTTATGAGCGAAAATGCATAGAAAATTCAACATTATATCCATTTGTTGACACATGTAAGATTTTATTTAAAATGCATAGAATGGAGTCAAGAAATGACTACCCCTGAATTACAAGGCGGGAGTTGGAAGCAAAAACATGGTACATTTAAACGGGTGAGTACCCATTGTTGAATGAAAAAAATGACCTTTTTGTTAATATTTGAAGCCGTCATATATTGGATGAAAGCCATAAATAAATTATGCGTTTTTACCCAAAGATGAGTGAAAACCAACACATAGGAAACCTTTTCAGTTTTCGGAAAACTTGCAAAATTAACACATGATACCTACCCATAGACCATTATTCCATCTTCTCGGATAGTCTCAGTTTTATTGAGTTTTATTGGATGAAAACAGTAAATCACTCATCTTTCTTTCTTTCAAAAATAAGGGAGCAGATGTGTGCATTGGTCGATAGATCATTTAGGATTATCATTGCATGGGTCCATTCACATTGTTCTAAACCAGGCAATGAGTAGGCGGACTCTCTAGCATAAAAGAGTGCACAAAGAGGCGAGATTTTTGAAACAGTACAGTAGTACGACAGTTATCTTCAAAGTTGGCAAAACGAGTAGACAAGTAATTCTCTTGGGCGGCGGTAACATTTCATTATTCCAAATGTTTCGACAAGATCGTGGTTCAAAGGTCTAGATGTAAGTCGGGGTTTCATTCGTGACACTTATGTCCAACCACTACTCGCTAGACATCTCTACAGAATTAACTTAGATAGCAATTTATGTAGGCGCAGAACCGGTTACGATGAGATACGTCAAAAAATATATACTTTTTAATCTCAACAAGTGAATGATTTGTCCCTTTTTAAATGTTTAGGTGCTTTAATTTTACCAAAATTTAGGCTTTGCTACACGCTTAGAAAATAATATTGAACTCAGTTGAATTTTAACCGAGTTTTTATCTGCTGAACGCTCGGTTGTCTGTGCGGTTCAAAAATGAAATAACCCAGTTCTCGTTAAATTATTACTTTCTCACAATCTCGTCAAATTTACCGAAAAACTCGGTTGACAAAAATGAATCCAATCAGCAATAACCGAAGATTGGTTTACTAAATATTAGCAAACCCTGTCAAACAAACCATTTTCTGTTGCAGTTACGCAATTCAGTTCTTTTTGGCAGTACTGGAATTTTGGTTGAAATAGTTTTGAACTAGCTTCGAATTTTATAGCGATAAAATCAGTTTTACATTGTTTATTGATGCAAAAAATCCTCAAGCATTTTCCCTTTATTTTTTAATTTAAGTCTAGTTCTTTATTTATTCTTGCCAGACGTGGTTTATTTTTCTTTAACAGGCGGTATTTGAAATGCCTTTTCAGGCCAGAGATATAACCAGCCACGTGATCATGGCAGGAAAAACAGACTATGTGCAGGATGCCTGCAAATGTAATTACAAAATTAGTATCAAATACTTACAGAAGATTTCAACTAAACGGACATCCTCCCGTTGTAGTCTATCAGTGTTTTTTTCCCTTTTCACCTGAAAAAAAAACACACAGTACGGAGAGTTTTAACAAAAACACTTTCGGTGCGCACACGTGAGATAATAAGGCTGACGATTTTTCAGGCCTCATCGAGTCAGCTAAATCAACCGAGTTTTTGACTCACAGACAGAGTTTGGCGTTTGAGAATTTCCCTAGGAATTTCCAGCGAATGCCTGGTTTAGTTAACCGAGTTTCATCGGTTTTCGTGTCCTGAACTCTTGAATATTCCTGCTTTAATGTACTCTTCGGGTCATCGTGCATTTTTATCTTCAAATATTTTCGTGGTTTATCTCAAAAATAATGACCAAAACAGTATATATAAACGATTTATGTAAACAACGATTTAACAGATGATGCTGGTGGGTTTGCATTGCTTTCACCTTATTTACTACACTGAAAATAAATCATTAGCTTTTATTATTAAAATCGGCACTTAAATCAGTCAATTTTTGCTTCGAATTGAAATCATCCCGCATAACGAAAAACAATTTGCTATATATTCAAAACTATATTTCGAATGTAAGATATATTATCACATTTTATGTTATTGTTTTCGAATAGTTTAATCTCTTATTCACCATACAACCCCTACATTAACACACATTGTTATTGTATGCCATATTGTCATTGAAAGGTTTTCTATTGTCTGTGCTCTGTATGGATTATATACCAACTTTTTGGTATACAGTATAGCTTAAATTTTGTTCGTGAAAATTGCCATTTTTTTATGGTAACCTAACTTAACCGCCTATTCAGCATATTGTTATTTGGCCTTTTGCCATCAGACATATTGTTAAAACTATATTGGAGATTGTTAGTTTATAGTTGTGAACTATAAAGGTAAAGGTCGTAACAATAACGGAAACGGTCGTCAACAATAATGAAAATGGTCCAGGAGTGGTTGTGTGATTATGCAGGATGTGAGCCTGTATGATTTTCATTTGCCGCACGTAATTTTTAACACCCGTCACTTAATATACAGGTTCGTTTCCAATGAGACTGATATGGTCCGCATCGAGGGGCAAATCACTTGATATATAACTGAATCGAAAATGTGTAGGCATTTGGAAAAAATGCGTTAAAAAGTGCATCAGCGAAATCAGTGCGCTGTGTACAAAAAAATTAAATGCGCCTCAAAATGTGCAAAAATTGAGCACTAAAATGCGTCAATACGTTGAAAAACGTTCAACAATGCTACAATGCATTTCCTAACACGTAAGGCTGAATCGAAAATGCATGAGTGATTCACCCCTAGGTCCGCACATAATTTTCAATGGAGCGAGAAATGTCATTCAAGTGTGTTTTCATTTTGCCCAATTCTATCCATCTTCGCACTTAAAACGAAATAAATAATCGGGCGCGAAAAGCAATCAGCTTTTTTGTCGAGGTAGAAGAAGAAAAACTGCGAAATTGAGAAGCAAAAAGAAGTTTACCCTGTGGTGGTTGAGGTTCTTGGTTTGCCAGCGAAATTTATTGAATTTTTTGAAGGTAATAAATTACTATAGATGTTCTTCTTTGCCATGTTAACAGTGTTTATTTTGAATATTTCAGATCTGCTGAGCATTTTTTTCATCCCCACAAAAGAGCTGCCGAACGCAATATAATGTACTACTATGTAACCGCGTGATACTATGCAAGTGAAACAAATAGTGTTATTTTATATAAGTGAAACAAATAGTGTATATTTTATATTTTATATTAATAAAACCTTTTTAATTCACATATTTTTGTTTTATTACATGAAAAGATACAAAAATCCAATACTAACCCCTTTATGAAAAAATAAAATCCATGCACCTTTGCACATAAAACGTCTTAAAAAACTCATTTGAATTTTGCTAGGACAAGTTAATACAATCCATGTACACTATAATTAATATCTATTCAGCTGTTGCACTTAAAGACCATATATTTACTGAACATATCTCTATGGGTCATGAACAGTATTTATTTGAACATTTAATAAAAATTATGTGCAGAACCAATGTAAATAGAGCACCACTCTGTAAATAACTTTGCCCTTTGCCCAAATCTATAAGTGATTGCACTTAAATATAAGGTGCATTGTTTTTTGAGTGTACCACCATCATTTCCTTGACTTCCTCCATTGCTCGAATTATCGCTATTTTTCCGTCTGGTCCATACTCTGCATCGTCGGACATGTTGTAGTCTTCTGTTTTGTCACTTGCATCCGAATCATTCTCAGCCGGAGTTTTTTCTCCAGCACCTTGTTCAAATCAAAAAACCTTGTACCAATTGAATCTGCAGTGTCGGTAAGATTGCATCCGCTTCCGATCATAACATCGGTTATTCGGTAGAGGGCATCGGTTCAAACGATTCACCACTCGACGAAATGTTGCTATTTTGGAGTTCTTGTTCACATCTGAAAGAAAAATGGTTGATGAATAAAATCGCCAGATACATCTGCGGATATCACAATCAAATATTATTATTATATTTGCTATCGAACAATGTTATAATCCACATACCCCTATAATACCCTATTCCAAATCGCTAGTTGCATATTGAGTTTTGGTGTTAGTTTAGATTTTCCTCTTCGGGAAAAAATCCACTGAGATTTATGAGCGAAAATGCATAGAAAATTCAACATTATATCCATTTGTTGACACATGGAAGATTTTATTTAAAATGCATAAAATGGAGTCAAGAAATGACTACCTTTGAATAACAAGGCGGGAGTTGGAAGCAAAAACATGGTACATTTAAACGGGTGAGTACCCATTGTTGAGTGAAAAAAATTACCACTTTTTGTTAATATATGAAGCCGTCATATATTGGATGAAAGCCATAAATAAATTATGCGTTTTTACCCAAAGATGAGTGAAAACCCACACACAGGAAACCTTTTCAGTTTTCGGAAAACTTGCAAAATTAACAAATGATACCTACCCATAGACCATTATTTCATCTTCTCGGATAATCTCAGTTCTATTGAGGCCCTCCGGTGGATGAAAACAGTGAAGCACTCATCTTTCTTTCTTTCAAAAATAAGGGAGCAGATGTGTGCGTTGGTCGATAGATCATTTAGGATTATCATTGCATGGGTCCATTCACATTGATCTAAACCAGGCAATGAGTAGGCGGACTCTCTAGCATAAAAGAGTGCACAAAAAGGCGAGATTTTTGAAACAGTACAGTAGTACGACAGTTATCTTCAAAGTTGGCAAAATGAGTAGACAAAAAATTCTCTTGGGCGGTGTTTACATTTCATTATTCCAAATGTTTCGACAAGATCGTGGTTCAAAGGTCTAGATGTAAGTCGGGGTTTCATTCCAGACCACTACTCGCTAGACATCTCTACAGAATTAACCTAGATAGCAATTTATGTAGGCGCAGAACCGGTTAAAATGAGATACGTCAAAAAATATATACTTTTTAATCTCAACAAGTGAATGATTTGTCCCTTTTTTAAATGTTTAGGTGCTTTAATTTTACCAAAATTTAGGTTTTGCTACACGCTTAGAAAATAATATTGAACTCAGTTGAATTTTAACCGAGTTTTTATCTGCTGAACGCTCGGTTGTCTGTGCGGTTCAAAATGAAATAACCCAGTTCTCGTTAAATTATTACTTTCTCACAATCTGTCAAATTTACCGAAAAACTCGGTTGACAAAAATGAATCCAATCAGCAATAACCGAAGATTGGTTTACTAAATATTAGCAAACCCTGTCAAACAAACCATTTTCTGTTGCAGTTACGCAATTCAGTTCTTTTTGGCAGTACTGGAATTTTGGTTGAAATAGTTTTGAACTAGCTTCGAATTTTATAGCGATAAAATCAGTTTTACATTGTTTATTGATGCAAAAAATCCTCAAGCATTTTCCCTTTATTTTTTAATTTAAGTCTAGTTCTTTATTTATTCTTGCCAGACGTGGTTTATTTTTCTTTAACAGGCGGTATTTGAAATGCCTTTTCAGGCCAGAGATATAACCAGCCACGTGATCATGGCAGGAAAAACAGACTATGTGCAGGATGCCTGCAAATGTAATTACAAAATTAGTATCAAATACTTACAGAAGATTTCAACTAAACGGACATCCTCCCGTTGTAGTCTATCAGTGTTTTTTCCTTTTCACCTGAAAACACACACAGTACGGAGAGTTTTAACAAAAACACTTTCGGTGCGCACACGTGATAATAAGGCTGACGATTTTTCAGGCCTCATCGAGTCAGCTAAATCAACCGAGTTTTTGACTCACAGACAGAGTTTGGCGTTTGAGAATTTCCTTAGAATTTCCAGCGAATGCCTGGTTTAGTTAACCGAGTTTCATCGGTTTTCGTGTCCTGAACTCTTGAATATTCCTGCTTTAATGTACTCTTCGGGTCATCGTGCATTTTTATCTTCAAATATTTTCGTGGTTTATCTCAAAAATAATGACCAAAACAGTATATATAAACGATTTATGTAAACAACGATTTAACAGATGATGCTGGTGGGTTTGCATTGCTTTCACCTTATTTACTACACTGAAAATAAATCATTAGCTTTTATTATTAAAATCGGCACTTAAATCAGTCAATTTTTGCTTCGAATTGAAATCATCCCGCATAACGAAAAACAATTTGCTATATATTCAAAACTATATTTCGAATGTAAGATATATTATCACATTTTATGTTATTGTTTTCGAATAGTTTAATCTCTTATTCACCATACAACCCCTACATTAACACACATTGTTATTGTATGCCATATTGTCATTGAAAGGTTTTCTATTGTCTGTGCTCTGTATGGATTATATACCAACTTTTGGTATACAGTATAGCTTAAATTTTGTTCGTGAAAATTGCCATTTTTTTATGGTAACCTAACTTAACCGCCTATTCAGCATATTGTTATTTGGCCTTTTGCCATCAGACATATTGTTAAAACTATATTGGAGATTGTTAGTTTATAGTTGTGAACTATAAAGGTAAAGGTCGTAACAATAACGGAAACGGTCGTCAACAATAATGAAAATGGTCCAGAAGTGGTTTGTGATTATGCGGGATGTGAGCCTGTATGATTTTCATTTGCCGCACGTAATTTTTAACACCCGTCACTTAATATACAGGTTCGTTTCCAATGAGACTGATATGGTCCGCATCGAGGGGCAAATCACTGATATATAACTGAATCGAAAATGTGTAGGCATTTGGAAAAAATGCGTTAAAAAGTGCATCAGCGAAATCAGTGCGCTGTGTACAAAAAAATTAAATGCGCCTCAAAATGTGCAAAAATTGAGCACTAAAATGCGTCAATACGTTGAAAAACGTTCAACAATGCTACAATGCATTTCCTAACACGTAAGGCTGAATCGAAAATGCATGAGTGATTCACCCCTAGGTCCGCACATAATTTTCAATGGAGCGAGAAATGTCATTCAAGTGTGTTTTCATTTTGCCCAATTCTATCCATCTTCGCACTTAAAACGAAATAAATAATCGGGCGCGAAAAGCAATCAGCTTTTTTGTCGAGGTAGAAGAAGAAAAACTGCGAAATTGAGAAGCAAAAAGAAGTTTACCCTGTGGTGGTTGAGGTTCTTGGTTTGCCAGCGAAATTTATTGAATTTTTTGAAGGTAATAAATTACTATAGATGTTCTTCTTTGCCATGTTAACAGTGTTTATTTTGAATATTTCAGATCTGCTGAGCATTTTTTTCATCCCCACAAAAGAGCTGCCGAACGCAATATAATGTACTACTATGTAACCGCGTGATACTATGCAAGTGAAACAAATAGTGTTATTTTATATAAGTGAAACAAATAGTGTATATTTTATATTTTATATTAATAAAACCTTTTTAATTCACATATTTTGTTTTATTACATGAAAAGATACAAAAAATCCAATACTAACCCCTTTATGAAAAAATAAAATCCATGCACCTTTGCACATAAAACGTCTTAAAAAACTCATTTGAATTTTGCTAGGACAAGTTAATACAATCCATGTACACTATAATTAATATCTATTCAGCTGTTGCACTTAAAGACCATATATTTACTGAACATATCTCTATGGGTCATGAACAGTATTTATTTGAATATTTAATAAAAATTATGTGCAGAACCAATGTAAATAGAGCACCACTCTGTAAATAACTTTGCCCTTTGCCCAAATCTATAAGTGATTGCACTTAAATATAAGGTGCATTGTTTTTTGAGTGTACCACCATCATTTCCTTGACTTCCTCCATTGCTCGAATTATCGCTATTTTTCCGTCTGGTCCATACTCTGCATCGTCGGACATGTTGTAGTCTTCTGTTTTGTCACTTGCATCCGAATCATTCTCAGCCGGAGTTTTTTCTCCAGCACCTTGTTCAAATCAAAAAACCTTGTACCAATTGAATCTGCAGTGTCGGTAAGATTGCATCCGCTTCCGATCATAACATCGGTTATTCGGTAGAGGGCATCGGTTCAAACGATTCACCACTCGACGAAATGTTGCTATTTTGGAGTTCTTGTTCACATCTGAAAGAAAAATGGTTGATGAATAAAATCGCCAGATACATCTGCGGATCCTATATACGCACCTATTGCAGACAAATAGCTGTTTTCTGTAAAAATAAGCGAGACAAAAAACACCGAATCAAGAATTTGAGTTTTTCTGGTTCCGAGTGACCGGGAGCTGAGAAACAAAAGGATTTCATTTTGCCGCTTGCCGTTGGATTCGGAATTGTCCGAAAATAGTCTAATTTGCAGTGTAAGTAATGTTTTGGGAAATATTTAATGCGTAAAAATAATTGTGAATATTACAGTTGCATTTCAATTATGAAACGGATTTGTATATGGCGACTGACGGTGGCCGATTATTAACTCTCCCGGGAGCAGTCCCAGCTTATGAGAACGTACCAGATATGAATTCACTAACATACGATGATAATCGATTACTGGTGGGTAAAACAACAGCTCAAGCGGACAAAGCGTAACCTGAAGTCAAAAATTTGGAAGGATGCTGAAAATAGCGTGGAGCCGAAGTTGTTCAACCCAGGCCAAGTGAGCCTGCTTCGTGGTTATGTTCGGCGTGTTCATAAACGGTCGCGTGAGACGATTCTCGACAGCCTTCAAATGCGCTTTGCTTGTGGCACCAAGGGCTACAATTTTCTGCGAAATAAAAAGCAATATCCCTTGCCATCGGTTCGAACCGAGCAATTGCATGTACAGCACTTACACTTTGACACTGGAATACTTTATGAAATTTTTGAGCTTTTGCGAAGTAAAGTGCAGCATATGTCATCCGCAGACCGTGACTGTGGTGTTATACTCTACGAAATGTCGATCGATCAGGGCTTATCGTTCTGCAACAACAACAAAAAACTGTTTGGTTTGGCAACGCATGGGTTGATGGTGATGCTAGTTGGGGTGCACAATCGATGGAAAAAGGTAGTGGCGTACCACTTCACCGGCAACACGATACCAGCAGATTTCCAAAAGACCCTTGTTATCGATGTCATCCGCTGCGCCGAAGAAGTGGAATTAAAGGTTTATTTTGTCACTACAGATTGTGGACCAAATAAATTAAATTTGACTTCATTCGCAACATTATTTTATTCTTCTCGTTTCCGTCATAATTATGGAAAAATATCATCACGAGATAACAATAATCCTCACTGATCGAAACGTTTTTGTTTAGCATGTTTGTTTTGATCGACAGGTAGCATTGGTTTCACTCTTTCCGTGACTCTTCTTTATCGACTCTGGATTAAATAAGTTTTAAATGCGTTAGCATCAATTACGTTGATGTATGTTATTTTTTTTTGCTATGTTGATTAACAAGTTCTATCGTTATATTTTATCTAATTTTTATTTCGAATGCACTCTTGGGCTGCAAGCAATTTCAGAAAAACTAAGTAATAATTAACATTTTCTGTTCCATCTACCAAAACCGAAATTTCGGTAATTTTTGCAGTTTTCGGTTTTTTTTTACCGAATTTAACGTATTCATGTCTAAGCGTGTACATAAAAGACATTGTTTCAGTGACGGGTTGATTCTAAAGCGCACACCGCTCCAGCTGCAACATAAAACATCGCACGTGCGTCTGTAAGCGGTTTCATTCGTTATCTGTCACAGCAGTTGCCGGCGCGGTTCAAATTCTCCGTTTGAAACATCAAACGTCCACTGCTCTGCATAACGAACATAAAAACGACAATTCCCCGCTCGAATTTTGTTTACTGTACTGTTTTTCATCTCTTAATTGTGCAAAATTGTCGCAAATTTCTGCGGTAAGTAGATGCTGTTGAAATTCTTGTGTTTGTCATTCTATTTGTTTGCTATATTTTCCCTTTGGATGCGTTTTGCTCGGTGATTGGTGACCTTAACCTATTTTCCGCCCTTAGCAGTCGAGATTCGGGATGGAGGATTTTCAAAAAATAGAAAAAATCGGTGAAGGAACGTATGGAGTGGTGTACAAGGGCCGCAACAAAATCACCGGACAGATTGTGGCCATGAAGAAAATCCGTTTGGAATCGGAAGATGAAGGAATCCCTTCAACTGCCATTCGGTGCGTAGAATACGAACCCTAAATTGCAAATGTGTTGGTGTTAACGGTTTAATTATATTGTCTTCTTTCCAGCGAAATTTCGTTGCTGAAGGAACTGAAACATCCCAACATTGTTTCTCTGGAGGACGTGCTGATGGAGGAAAATCGATTGTATTTGATTTTTGAGTTTTTGTCGATGGATCTGAAGAAGTACATGGACACGTTACCTCCGGAGAAGATGATGGATTCCGATTTGGTGAAGAGCTATATGTACCAAATTACGGCGGCCCTTCTATTCTGCCACAGAAGACGAGTGCTACATCGGGATCTTAAACCGCAGAATTTGCTGATCAACAAAGAGGGATTGATCAAGGTGGCGGACTTTGGCTTGGGTCGTTCGTTCAACATTCCCGTCCGTAATTACACCCACGAGATTGTTACGTTGTGGTATCGCGCGCCGGAAGTTTTGCTAGGATCGCCTCGGTACGCTTGTCCTGTGGACGTTTGGTCTATTGGTTGCATTTTCGCCGAAATGACCACACGGAAGCCACTGTTCCAGGGAGATTCGGAGATCGATCAACTCTTCCGTATGTTCAGGATCTTGAAGACTCCGACAGAGGATATTTGGCCGGGAGTTACCTCTCTTCCGGACTACAAACCGACGTTTCCATGCTGGACACAGAACAATCTGTCCAGTCAGGTGAAAAATCTTGACTCGGCGGGTCTGGATTTGCTGCAGAAATGCTTGATTTACGATCCGGTGCATCGGATTTCTGCGAAGAATATTCTGGAACATAAGTATTTCGACGGATTTGACCGGACAGTAGCGCCTACCGTGTGAAGGGATTACAACGTTGGTAGCTTAACTTATTACTCTAGAGGTATTCCATTTCTCTCTCTCCAGATATGTGTATGATTTCGAGGAAGCATTTCCAGTAGATAGATGTTAAGGAGGATGTACATATTCTACCCAGCAAGAATCTACCCATATGAAGCGTCTAGTGTTTAGTTTTTTTTTCTAGGATCTTTAGATGTAAATACAGACGGTAACAGACAACGATTATAATTCAGGTTCTATGAAACTGCCACGAGGGACAATTTTTTTTCACCCTGATAACCCTGATACAATGATGATTTTCTTTTCGTATAAGATTTTTCGGTATAATAAATCGTAATTATAAGCCAACAATTCTGTCGCTTTTCTTAGGTGTAAAAATTTATTGATTCCTAAATTTGTACATGCTTGATTGGTACGTGCGGTATAACTTGTGTAACATACGTATAAACTTGAACATACAAAATAATCTACTCGAGCACGTTATGCCTTAATTGATTCAACAAACAGCCATGATATGATAAAATTATCATTCCTAAAATAGTTCCTGGGAACGTAACACTAACTTACATCTTAACGTCCTCTTTCCTTTTTTGTTCAGCCTCAATTGTCCGTTTCGTTGCCTAGCGTCTGCCGCTGTATTTCACTAACTTCCTGGAATAGCAGTTCCTTCCACTGTTCTAAGCTGAGATCCTGTTCGTCCAAGGCATGATCGTATGGCACCGGAGCCGGCCGATTTACTTCGTCATCCTGGAACCAGCACCTGACGTAGGGATGAGCAAGTGCTTCCACAACGGTTATCCGGTCATTTGGATCGATCGTTAGCATTCGCTCCAGAATGTGCCGAGCATTGTGGTTGTTAAGTTCCGAGGAACTGGCTGCCTTCGGGAATACGGTTTCGGGAAAGATCTCATCGAACGACGGTCTCGGATGAACGGGAAGATTCTCGATGTATCTTCTTGCGGATTCAGAAGTTCGCGAAATGAAATCCATGGAAGGCGTCCCGAGGGTGGTGATGATTCGATTCCATTGATCTACGTGATCGGTTCCGGGCAGCAGAACCTGGCCTGTGATGAGCTCTGCCATTATGCATCCAATCGCCCAAATGTCGACGTTCGTATCGTAATCCATGTTGAGAATAACCTCCGGAGCGCGGTAGTATCGAGTTACTACGTATTGAGTCATCATGAAATTGGTTCCAACGCTGCGAGCCAATCCAAAGTCTAGAATCTTTAGGGAGCAATCCGCCCGCACCACGATGTTGGTTGGTTTCAGGTCCCGGTGAATGATGCCGGCGGAGTGCAAATACTTGATGCCACATAGCATCTGGTACACCAGGAACGAGAGCCGTTCGTGGTCCAGAGGATTTCCGATCACAAAGCTCAGATTGGTGTCCATTCGCTCGGTGAACAGGTAGATGTCTTTGAACGAATCCAGCGTAGTTTGCGGGGAGAAGGCGAAAAGCAATTTGATGATCTATGAAGTTGGGAAGGTTTACAATAAATGTTTGACATTTGATCGGATGATTTATACTCACGAAAGGGTGATCTACTAGACGCATTAATTTGATCTCCCGATAGGCCCGTTTGGCATGTGTTACATCTTGGAATGGGCGGGATAGTTTCTTGATGGCTACTTGTTTTCCGTTAAGTACGTCGATAGCAGCGCTGAGGGATGAGTCGAAAAGAAATTTCGGTTATAGTATGGCACTCAAGAAGTTAGTGGACCTGAATCAACATACCAAACAGCACCTTGTGCACCAATTCCGATTGGAATCAAGTTTTGAAATCTGCCCGGGACGGTGAACTCAGTGTTACCGCCCGATGGTGGAGGCTGATTGTCCATTTTTGCCTGAAATTTAGAACATACATTGGAGTGTTTATTTGTGTAGCCATCTTAAATCAAAGGAATTAATCGATGGCAGCCGATTCTGCTGGCAGTCACATGTAGGAGTTGAGCGATTTCGAAATGTATTGGTAGCATTCAATCAGGTTAGTAGTATTCAATCAGAAAAAATGGAAATTTGCCAGTTTTTGCTCGAATGTTGAAAAACCAAGCCATTTATTATTATAATTTTGGAAACTGAAATTCAGAGAAACAGGATTGAATGAATTAATGATTATTCCCGTACTGAGAAATCTGCTTTACTATCATGGAGGGGATTCTCTCTGAAGAAAAAACTAGTACATCGGTGAGTTGTATTCCGAAAATATAGGGTATGTGTCCCTTGACTCAGCCTATTATGCAACCAGCGATAACATTTTTCCTTATAACTCATAAAGTTTTGAAGCTGTAAGCGAGATTCAACTAGTTATACACTTGCAAAGATAGGCGCATTATTTTGGGATCCTGATTCTCGCTGACACCCCGCAAAGTAGGCTACGCGTTAAATGTGACGTACCGTTTTAATTGTGCTATGTATAATTTTCAAATTTGTATTTACCTTTAATGTTTGCTAATATTTACAGTAATTGAAATATTAATTAGTTGTTGAACTTGAGTAGCTAGCAAATTTTAGTTTCAGTGCCAACCTTTTCGTCAAAAATTAGAAAAATCATTCTCCGGATGGTGGAAAAATTGATACGAGGAATATGCAGATAAGTAATTTTTTTTAACTTTAATCCTCATAAAGAATCGTTTTCAGCTCATTTCTATGTTGAACGGTGGACGGGCCTATTTTGTCACTTACGAAGTGAAAAATGTCGAATGAAGAGTCACCTCATTTAATTCGATGAGTCTCTCACCTCACAGTATATTGCTATTAGCAACACTATTAGTCTAATATTTTAACCTTAACCTGATCTGATTAGCTGCGAATTATTATTTTTTAAATAGATGGTATTTGTGTGGGGCAATACTATTAGGATACTGTCCCAGTGACTTGCAGGCCCAGCAGTTCGGTTAAAACTGAGCAAAAGAACAAACGTTTTCGACAATTCTCCGCTCAGTCATCCTCCGTGTTCTAGTGCCTGCTCTATTGAGCTCATAAGAGACCGTTGTAACGACCCGCTACTTTTTTCAGCGTGAAACTGTTGATACTCATTGATTTTGACTGTTGATTTTGCTCTCCACCGGGACGCCCACCTGCCATATGCCCAAAGGAAGTCCCAATCCCTCTCATTGCAGTCGAGCCCCTCCTGACTTTGAGCTGGGAGATGGGATCTTCCAAACTCCTATCACAGGCAAGTCGTCGATATTTCAAACAATTGGTCTTTTGCTCCACTCGTCGTTTTCAGTCGACCTCCATTAAGCCAACCACGACCAACATTTGCATACTGGACACCGGGACGCACAATTGCCGCAAGCTATAAGGAAACCCCTAGTCCACTCAACGCAGTCGAGGCCCACCTGCCAGCGATCAGCAGCCGTCCCACTGCTGCGTTTGAGTTGAGAGACGGGGACTTCCGTACCTCATCTTCAGGCAATTTATCTCCAACAAAACAGCCTCGTTCTATCTCCCTGGGCACTGGAAAAACCTTGTGGTAGCTTGAAAACTACCAGGTCCCAGGGCTTATCTGGATCTTTACCCAAACGGGAAAGATGCAAACCAGTGTTTCCAGGGGTGATGTGGACCAGAAGTGCATTTGAACCCACTAGTAGTAGAATTTTAACTTTTAATTTGACACCTTTCCTTATTTTCATACAATATAGAATTGGTATAATTTCACTAATATTACTACTACTCAAAGAATCGTCTTTTAATTTTAATACTTTTATTATAACTGAGTTTTAATATGGGTCTGCAATTTTCTGGAAAGCATCACCACACAGATTCTACATTTGGTTTGGCTGTTGTTGGCAGAGAAGCGAATATTTTTTTTTTTTTTTTTTCATACTTTTAGAACGAAAAAAGAAACTATACTCGAATAAGCATGGCTAGGCTTGGAGCTTGGTAGTGTCACAGTAGAAGCAAATCCGAGTCTCATGGTGACTCAACTTGGATAGACAGGCATCTCGGCCTTTGGTTGGAACAAGACCAAGTAGCCGCCCAAGAAAGACATACGTGGACGAAGCACATGCATGCGAGTATCTTCTAAGGCGGTATGTTCCCAACAAATCAAAAGTATTAACAACAGTGTGGGTAAGTTAAGCATTTATCATTTCCAAAACTACATACTACAAACTACATAATAGACCGCTCACAAATATCCATGTCCAACAGAGCAGCTTATTATCCCGATGAGTTTAACGTCAAATACTTCGTTCCATTTGGGAATAAGGGAGATAGCTGTCACATTGTCACACCTTTACTATATGAAATTGCGCAGATACCTGCACTGACAAGAATATCACTAACAATATAATGACAAGGACAAGTACATAAACACGGCCATTAACAAATACCAGCACAACAAAACGCGTACACTGATTGATACTGAATCCCAAAAATTTTCAAGAAAATTATATGAGCTGATTTTGAAAGCCCGGTGTTTATTTGGTCACCATAGAGTAATCCTTCCGGCCAAATCACTTGTAAAATTTTAAAAACCAACCCCGAAAAAAATGATTTATGATAAAACACTCACTACTAGTACCGATTAATATACAAATTAAACATTTCAGGTCATTTTGTAGCAGAGCAATCATCTCAATCCAAAGACACTACAAACCCCTCCCCCAACCTAATCCTTATCCCCACCCATGGCGATCATGTAGCCTGCATGTGGCGAGTCAGCCATTACCCCTCCTTCTCTATCAGCCTTGGATTGACTTGCGCTCTTACTGCCCCACCCTGTGCTGCAAAATGAAAATGAAAATGAAACAAAACAGCCTCGTTCTATCTCGACAAACCGGACTCCGAGACGATCAAGACCGGACGTTGCGAACGATAAGAAAGGCCCTGCTGTGAAACGCCATTGTCAAGACCTCAAAATTTACTACCAAAATATCGGGGGAATGAACATAGGTGTCGCCAGGTGGGTTCCATGCAATTTTATTACAATACTAAGAACCCAACCTATCTAGCCTAAAGTATGTAAAACACCAGAGCAGCACAAAACCATCAAAAATGGTTTCAGCAGCTTGATTGTGACTTAATTGGGTCACAGAGCAGTCACCTTAACTGGGTTGAAACAGGTGTGCAACTAGAAAAATAACTCTCAACCTGCTCTTACAGTTTGATTCAGCGTGTGAGAAAGCAAGACAGCAAGCAAGTCAGTGCGAGAAGTTGCAGTTGCCTTATCCTATTCAAAGAATCCGTTGTTATGAGCGTGAGCATAATAACAAGCATAATTGACCGCCTCAGGTAGTTACTCCGTTACTGACAGATCAGCTGTTATTACACAGAGGATCAACAGATGATGCCTACATGCTCAATGTGTAAAACTGGTGATCCCAAACTAAGGCAATACCGGCGCTGACCTCGCCCTAATGTAGGTCAAATAAGGAAAGGGTAGGAATGTGTTGATGTTTATTTGGACGTTTCATTGAAAGCCGTGACCACCGTCGCACTTCCACGAGAAATCAATCGGATGATGGATAACAAGATTGGGTGGCAACAGAGTTCGGTTTGGTAAACGATAAGCTTAATTCGCGCTTCGTTAAGTAAAATATGAAAATATTAGTACCGATTTCATATTTGAATCGATTTATACCAACAGTAAGGAAGTTATTAGGGCCACACACAAAGTGTAATGGAAATCCGGTTTGAACCGAGTTAAACCAATAATAAGGATGCTATTGAAGTCACTCACAAAATGTGATGGTTTGTTGTTTTCTTGCTGTGCTCACTTGATCACTCGTATCACCGAATTATAGTTAACCGAAACAATACGAAACGCGTCATGCCCGGTAGGAAAATAGTGCGTAATAAAGCATCGTCACAACCTTCCACAGCCGATGCTCGAACCAAACTCTTTTTTCGTAACTTTAAATTTTTACTACTGTATCCTACAATCTATTGCACTTCTGTAACTTATATCTGTATCAATCAAATTGAAGTTTCTAGCATTGGAGCAATTGAGGGATTTCGTTAAAAAAGAATCCGTAGATGAATTTCTTGCCTTCTGGCAACTTTGTTTCTATTAATGTCCATGCTCCTAGAGGTTACGTTTCCAAATCATGGTGCCTTCTACAAATTTGTATAACAAGTTCTCCATCTTGTGGTGATAATTTTGTAGTTCCAAACTTTACCGCTAGATTGGCGCTGTAGCTAACTTTTGAACGCAACACAATAGAAGGATGATGTCAAAGGCAAGTTTGTAGGGAATATAATTTCTGTTGCTCAGGTCATTATTTTTTTAGCTCTTTATTTTTCTTCTTTAAGGGGACCCTCGCCTGGATTTGGGCAAAATTAAAGGCAAAGTTTGTATTTTTTTGTGGAAGAATGAAAAGGCGTACGAATTTCCGGTTTTGACGATTAAATTTGATTATTATTCAAGATTTCAAAGAGATAAAACAATTGTGAAAATTCAAAATGGCGGCTTCAAAACGGCGATTTCTCGCCCCGGGCTTGATCTATTAATCCGATTCCCTACATCAAATAACTGTTTGAAAGGTTATAACGGTTATACGGCTTGAAATAAAAATTGACATTAATAATTAATTATTTATAATTTTTAAACACGTTTGAAATGAAAAAAAAAGAAGTGAAAAATTAAACTTTTCAGTTCAAATGATCACCTTGAAGTGAGTTTTAGTTCAAATTGTCTGAAATTTAGTTCAAGCCGTAGAAATTATCATTATCTTTCAGAAATGATAACTAGATTTGATTTCTGTCCACTACAAGAGGCTGCAGGCTTGAAGTTGTCGCCCCATGTTTTGCGCGCAAAGGCTTACGGAAATCGCCATTTTGTAGCCGCCGATTTGAAGTTTCACAATTTTCTTATCTCTTTGAAATCTTAAATAATAATCGAATTGATTTGTCAAAACCGAAAGTTCGTACGCCTTTTCAATCTTCCACAAAAAAAAAAAACTTTGCCTTATTTTTGCCCAAATCCAGGGGAGGGTCCCCTTAAGTCAGGGTGTCTCTAAAATATGAGTATTTTTATTATAACTTTTTTGTTTCTCATTTTGAGAAAAAGTGGTCTTGAAACAAAATATAGAAAATGTTATAGCGCACATTTTTGCCGAACAAAGTTTTTTTTAATATAGCTTATCATTTAAAAGTTACGGGTAATTTAAACTAAAAATATGCGTTTTTTTCTTTTCGACCTTATGATTGTTTAGGCGAGAAATTCAAAAATATTCAAATTCTTGTTTTAATGGGTATCAAAGAACAAATTGCTATATAACTGAGCCCGGGTACTCCTGGGGCACACGAGCGGGGACTGTTTAAAATCGGACTTGTTTTTCGTTAAAATAACCCCTAACTTTTGAACAATAAAATATACACAAATACTTAGTGCGGCAAAAACATGCATCATACTTTTCTCTATACTTCGTCTTAAGATTATGTTTGCATAACACAAAACAGATCACCGTATAGAATACTTCCATTAGCACTCGGTTACTATTTTGCTTAACAATGGCACTAAACAAGAATAATTGAATAGGTTCATTGGCAGGAAATTACTTAATCAAACACACTTACATTTTTTTACAGAAATCTGTAAAGTTTTACCAAATTCTCAACAGCTGAACGTTCGGTAATCCGATTTTACGGGTTTCGGTGAAATTTTACAGATATCTGTATAAAATTTACCGGATTTCGGTAAAATTTTACCGAAATCCGTAAATTCGGATTACCGAACGTTCAGCTGTTGAGAATTCGGTAAAACTTTACAGATTTCTGTAAAATAATCTGAGTGTAAATACATACCACTACAAGTCGAGAACACTCGTATGAACTAAGAAGAAAGCGACTATCAATGTCGATGATCATTACTTCTGATTTCTAATTTGATTTCGCTGGTGGTGAATTTAGTGCACAATGTGTGCATTGCGCAACGGTTCTTGTAAATTATTAGCAGTTTAAAGCAGTTATTTGATTCATTTTTATCTAGAAGTACCATAAATGGACATTAGAAAGTTTTTGAAAAGTAAGTATAATAATTTCCAGCATGTAATTAAAAGGAATAGACAAACAAAACAAAACGAATGTAATTCTCTCTCTTTCTCGCTCTCTCTTAAAAAAAAAGCTTGAGGAGGGTGGCAATTTGTAATCCTGGCTACGCCTATGGGAATTAATTCTTACGTCGACGACCATCGACTGGTAGTATCGGATCATTGCGATGATTTGATTGCAATAAACGAAACTTGGCTCAAGCGTTCGAGAGTGAGTATGAGTCTTTCGATGCGACCGGAATTCGAGTAACCGCCGTAAGTCTACCGGAGGTGGTGTTCTCGTGGTAGTTCCATAGACTAACCAGTAGGTCCCGAACAAATACGATTTTTTTCTTCGCTCAGTCAGTACTAGCACATCGGTCCAAGCTTAATGATGCGCCCCTAAGATCGCAACTCACACCAATACACCCTCAAATATTCTGTCAAAATAACATAGCGAATCAAAACAACAACAAACAAAGATACTTGTACCGAAAGGTAAAGAAAAGCGCAAGAATGCATGGCAGGTGCAGACTGCAAGGTGTTCTTCGAAACTAGGGGTTCTCCAACAGTGAACCAATTTCAAATCGCTAGTTGCACATTGATTGTTGGTAGTTCGTTCCATCTTGAAGGCTAAAGTTATATGCGCGGTATACTATATTGCACCTGACCGGGTTCGTGACAACGATCTAATCGAAACCCATTGCGGGTCCGTTTTCGTGATAATGGAGAATGCAACTCCTGTTGACGAGATAATCGTCCTTGGTGACTTCAATCTAGCTGGTATATCGTGGAAACCGTCGCGGAAAACGGCAAAGCCCAATCTGAGTATGACTGCTTGTCGGAAAGAAAACAGGCTAGATCCAAGCCGATTCTAATTAGACATATCGAAGTCATTTACAGCAACTGTCAAAATTGCCGTTTTCCGTTCCGTTTCCGTTATCATTGTGTTTAGGCCATAACTCAGGTCATATCCGAAGTCTTTTTGAAAGCACGTAAACGAGTAGCGCAGAGAGTCTGGCCTACCATCTTCAATGGTGCTAAACGGGGAAGTCGCTTCAGTCCCCCAGCAGTATGCCGCCTGTTTTCCGAAAACTTTTCCAGTGTATCCGCCGGCGAAAGATTGACTGATGAAGGCGTTACATCAGCAGCCATTATATGGTCCAGCTCTGGGTGCAATAGATATCAACGTCGACATGATTACAACCGCCGCAAAACAACTCAAGTCGTCCTTCAGTCCTGGACCCGATGGTGTTCTGTTGGTATTCCTGAAGAGACACAAATGTCCGTCGCAAGAGGAGTGTTCCCATCCTGCTGGAAATTTGCTCATATGTTTTCAGTCCACTAGAAAGGAAGCAAAGGAGACATGAATAATTATCGAGGAGGCACTTCGTTGAACGCGATCTGGAAGCTATTAGAGTTAGTCGTCATAGAGCCTCTACTTCCTTATTGCAAGCAATATCTAAGTTTCGATCAACACGGTTTCACATCCGGTCGTTCCACCACTACTAATATACTGTGCCTTACATCGTATATCAAGGATAGTATGGCTAAACGAGCTCAAACTGACGTAATTTATTTATTTATTTATTTATTTATTATCACCGTCTTCGATAAAAACAATCGTACAGACTGAGCTACTTAATACTAGTTTTCAATAACTTAAAGTCTAAACAATTCTACTTATTCGATTCGAAAAACATTTTTTGATACATCAAAGTCGAATTCGTCACATACAGAATTAAAAGTAGCAACTGAAGAAAATAGACCACCTGAGATATTGAATACACCTTGCAAACCCTCAACATCTCGACTGTCAAAAAAGTGCACGCACACTATGATCCGTGCTAGTATATGTGAACGTATATTTCAATGTGCTGTTACCAGACGTCGTTGCAATCATACAAAAAGATTGTATCCTCTAAATTATTCTAGAAAATAATATTTGGGACATCTTGTTTATCTACTATTTTTGACTAAACTTAAACTTAAAAAAGGCTTAAACTGTATGCAACGTTAGTATAGTTTTTATACTATGCGACTTGTAAATTCTGTGAATCATAAAAATGATGATGTTGAAGGAGATGTTCGCTCATCACCATGAGGCACCAAGAGTGAACAACAATGTTTTTTGGCTAGAATTGAAAGATATGAAGAGAAAGTTTTTGATAGTTCCGCTAGTGTGCGGCAGGCTCGGAAACATAGCAGATGTTTTAGGAAAATTGAGCGAAAAGGGCATGTGTACAGTAGTACTCGAACCAACGACATTTTTGCCTAACTGCGGGGTAGGTTAAAGCACGGACTAAGTCCGCCACTTCAACAGGCAAAAAATGATTCTTTTAAAACTATCGACAATTAGAAAAATCTCAGAGTCTACTAAGCTGTTTTCGTGTTGTGCCCGAGCCCGCTCGGTGTAATTTTTACCTGTCACTGTCGTTCCGGTTTTATTCACTATGTTTTGTCTGCGTTTAAAAACAATGGTTGAGAAAAGCGACAAGACGTAATGAGCTAAAACCTAAGTGCATGGCACGCCTGACCAGTGGTGGTAAATGTACTGTATTATGATATTGACATTTTGATATTTGACATTTTTCAATACGACCAAATTGAACACACGCAAAAGTGAACCGTCGTGGGAGAAATCTCATATGACATTTCTGTACCGATTTCTCCAGGCGACGAAGCAGTTTTGTTGCCTCCAGCCGATGGTTTAAAAAATTTCGCGATGTTAATTCATATCACTCAGAATTTCGTTGATTGTTGGCTTATTACTGCATACATATGATGTTTATTATATGGAATCAATTCATAAGAATGGATACTAACAACTTATAATCGAAAATACCCAAATATGGTAGAGAGGTAATGCTTGAGAACTCCCTCAGAGTTCATCATGAAGAGAAAGAGAGAAAATGGGATGATAGGTGAAACTCAGACATGTATGAAAATAGGTGAAATATACTAAATTCATTAGTCTTGTGACCACCGAGAGAATAAGTTGTGTTTGATTCCTGAGACTTGTGAATAACTGAAACTGTTATTCCCCACTTTGATAGTCATTTCAATGAGATGTATGTGTGGATACAAATAGCTATCATTTGTTGATCGCATTGCAAAAATTCATGTGATGGGCACATAGATATTATTGCTGCTTTTTTAGCAGTGTGGAATGAATGGCATGAAGTGTGGCATGAGCTTGAAAACAAAGACGCCTGGAGTGAAAACTATGAACTTCCCGTTTATTGGGAATCAACAGACTAGGTTGCTAGGGGTCTATGGCTGGTAGTACCAGCAATCAATATGCAACTAGGGATTTGAAATTGGTTCACTGTTGTAGAACCCCTTGGTCCGAATTACACCTTGAATCCAGCACCTAGCTATACATATTTGCGCCTTTGTTTTGATTTGTTGTGTTATTTTGACAGAATATTTGAGAGTGTGTTCGTGTGAGTTCATTAGAAGGGGCGCATTATTGAGCTTGGGACCGATGTGCTAGTACTGGCTGAGCCAAGAAAAAAATCGTTTTTGTATGGGACCTACTGGTCTTAGAGTTAGTCTATGGTAGTACTGTTGCAAAAACATAAGGTTGCATGGACTTGTTGACTATGGTTTGGCCCATTTAGTATTGGAACAAACATTTTTGATTCTAACAGTTTCAGAGAAATACAAAATGGAAGAAGAAAGAAGCGCAATAGTTTGGAAAACCCTTCGTGGTCTGGGTCAAAACTTGCCAAAGTGTTGGATGTTCCCCGAAATACCGTGTGGCGTGTTTTGAAAAAGTACAGAGAAACTCTGTCGACGGATCGCAAGCCTCGAAGCAAGCGTCGGGCGGGTACTGTCAATCGTCAGCTGCGGAACAAAGTCGTCAAGAACATTAAGACAAACCCCAACATCTCAGACCAGGATTTGGCCAAAAAATTTCGCGCCGCATGCAGTACCGTGCAACGGATTCGTTTCCGCGAAGGCTTCAAGTTATATCGTGCCTGTAGACAACCAAATAGGGATCAAAAGCAGAACAATGTGGCCAGAATCCGTGCCAGAAAACTGTATGATCAGGTGTTGACAAAATTCAATAGTTGTCTCCTCATGGATGATGAAAGCTCTGTAAAGGCCGATTTCAAACAGCTACCGGGACAAAAATTTAACTTGGCTACGGCTCGGGGAGATGATCCTGCCAAATTCAAGTTTATGTTTGTAAATAAATTTGCACGTAAAGGCATCTGTAGCTGTGGTAGGAAGACCAAGGTTTTCATCACTGATAAAACATTTAATTCAGAGCTCTACAGAACGGAATGTCTCCAAAAGCGAATATTGCCATTCATCAGATCCCACAATGAACCTATCTTGTTTTGGCCAGATCTTGAAAGCTGTCGTTACAGTAAAACAGTGCTACAGTGGTATGAAACCAACAGGATTCAGTTTATACCGAAAGAACTCAACCCACCAAACTGTCCTCAGCTCCGACCGATGGAGAGATCTTGGGCTATTATGAAGAGGAAGCTGAAGGTGAATGGCAGTGTTGTCAAAAGCATCAATGAATTGAGAATCAAGTGGAACAAGATTGCCAAACGAAGTCCGCAAATTTCTTCGCAATCGAGATGATAAATTATGTTTTTGTATTTTCCCTCTGAAGTTAACATAAAGTCGAACATTTCTAGGATTTTTTTTCAAAAGGGCGAATCTAACAATGAGAGGCTCTCTCCTCTCTCGCTCTCATTCATTTATTACAGCGCCATTATAAATCTTTTGAGGGATTCTTTAGTACAGTACAGAACACAACAGTGCTGGCTACCATACTCTACAAATAGTTGAATGAAAAACGTAACGCTGAATGGAATATGAATGAAAGAGAGAGTAATCAAAGAGAGTCTCTTAATTGCAGATTCGCACTAATGAAAAAAAAACCCTAGATTTAGTTTAAATAGAATACTATTTTGTTAATGTATACGGGCTTCAAATGGTGAGTTGACAACTTGGTAGGAGGGTGCGACCGACCTCCGGTCCTCACAAGTTCCTATCTCACGCCTCCACGAGTCATATGATCACAAAAGACTGCCAGCTGAAACATGGAGACGCTGCTTGGCGTAGCCTGGGCAATGTTGTCAATCTGACAATAGCGAAGTGAGGCATAATTTTCCATTATCATATCTTTCAGGTCTACCAGGTCATCAGGTATTATACAATAATTTAAAATTTAAAGTTCATTTTTTTTTCTCATGTAATACATTGTCTAAATTTTCTGGTTCTTGCGGAAGTTTGTCTACAATTGCAACAAAACAGCAGTCGGCACAGATGTAATTTTCAGTTTATATTATAATATCCCTTGACTACATATATTATCATACAGGACATTGTTTATTCATAACCATTATCATTCTTCTTTAGCATCATCATTATCATTTTGATCATTACTGGTGTTTTCAGGATTTATATTTTAACATATTTTTTTATAATTTCACCAAATAGGTTATATATACTTTTAATTATTATGTATTATACGTCCAATTATCATTATGTATCTAGTGCCTTGAATAAAAGAAGCTGCAACGGAATCCATGGTAGGTTTTTGTTCTTATTACCTAATGTATTTTTCAATTCCGGTTTGCAAATGGATCTTTTCCAAATTTGAGCTGTTTGCCATTCGAATTGTGTCTGATGTTACAGTTCAATTTTTGTCAGTACCGTATCAGAACTCACAATATCATTATATATGATGATATTGCTTTATTAATTTTACTTCATAGATGATTTAAAAATTGCTTATTGTTTTTTTACGTCCATTTGTCTTTAACTCCCTGTCAATAAAATCTTCTCTGTTTTCCTTACACAGGAGCAATAATTATTAGGCCAGCGAAAATAAAAGCGTATTGCTGTAATAGAAATCAACACCAAGCAGCAAATAGTGAACATGGCAACAGTAAATTAAAATGTATAAATGTAATTTTTGTAAAATTTAACAAACTTTTTTAGGATACCCAGTGGCGTCTCGTCCATATGTGCACCTCGTGCACTGCACAGTCTAAAATTGTATATTTCATGTATTATCAAATTCATCGATTTAATACTCCGTTAATACTTGCAGACTGGGCATTTCAAATGGTGCACCAGATCCTGTATATACCACACGTGGATCGTTTGTAGATGATTTTTTTTTCCTATAACTTGATTGCCGATGAGTTAGTGTCTGTTTTGTGCACTTTGTGGTCTGCACAGAGTAGTTTTACTCACTGGCTAGTTGCAATTTTATTCTGTTGTTTCGGGACATTGACAAGGTACTTTTTGTGGCATATCACAAGAGACTCGGCAAAAGAGGAACTATGGAGCAAGATATTGTTGTCAAAATTGACGTCCGGGTTCGAAAGAAAGTGCACAACCGGTTAATTTTCACACGAGACGCCACCCTATAATTCAAGATTTTGGGAAATTGCTGCTATCGCTGAAAACGAACGAAAACGTGCTTAAGCGCGAAAACACAGAACTCTCCACATTAACACTTTATAACATTTCTTATATTTCAGGATCCACCGAAAAAGATCATAAATAATAGATACCGAGTGATTGCAGTCTTTTTCATTTACATAAATATATACAATGTTATATAAATATTTCATGGGAATGGGAGGGACCATCAGGGCAGCCGATTGAAGCACTCTGGATGGGGAGAGTGGAAATGCCAACTCCCCATTGCTAACAGTTTGTGAATAGAGGGCGAGCTCTTCTCCCCGCCCATTGGGGCATCCTCATGTTGGATAGCTTGCTCTTTTGACCAATTGTTCAATCATGTTGTTGGAAGGAGATTCTTTATAACCCTGTGGATACGTATAAGTGATGTTGCCTATTGATCCACCCAACCCCTTTTTGGCCCTTCATACAATGGCATGATTAGGATAATCAGTGGTTATTAAAGCTTGATCAAGTCTAACAGCGAGGAGAGCTCACTGCTGTCGGACTTAGTTTCCGTGCTACAATGGGTGGTAGTACATATCATACATCATACAATACTATTTTGTTAATGTATACCCGAAATATGCGCAAAAGTCTATGCTCCAATTCTAACTGGTTCGGATTTCACAACGTGCCGAGACAGGAGAAAATCTCTCATTGTTAGATTCGCCCTATTGAAAAAGATAACCAGAATTCACATCTGTGATTTCAATCATGAAACCATGAATAGGTGTCATGAATTTATATAATAAGATAGGATTGGATTATTTCTCATTCATGAAAATAGAAACGCATTTATTTCCGTGTTATTAGAACAGAATAGCCAACTCCAAATATAATGTTCAAAACTCATTTGAAAACACAGTCAACGACTCCCATAATACAGGTAGATTGTTGATATACAAACCGGCTCGGTTCAACCATCTGACTCAACTCTCTGTTTACGTTTACGCCACCACGCGCACGTGATTTAGTAAATCCCACATGTCTCGCTCTGTCGCTCTCTCACTCTCTTATTACATTATTCCACAAATCAACCGCGTGCTCGACGCTCGCTTATGAGTCACTCTCACTCTCCCTCTCTGCTGGGGGGGAATAAAACTTGAATCACTGTTCAAGACCTAAAAAATCATTGCATTCGATCACGACGGTGTTCGCGCCGTCATTGAATACGCAACCAGCGATTGGTGGACGACGTCATCATCCGCCGAGCAAGATTATGACGTGATCGTTTCCTGTGCAGTTGGATTTCCCAACTCAACCTGCTCGATATCCGACACGAAGGCACGACTTACGCGATTGGCCTTGCTTGTTATCATTCTGCACAGACATGAAGTCCTCCGATTCGCTGCATATTTGTGGTGACGTGTGACGTCACTATACTCTGACACCATGCGAGAAAGGGAGTCATTTGTAGCTCGTTTGACGCCGCCTCAAGGGAATGTGTGATCTCATCAATTAAAGGCAATGAAATGCCGGGCGCCAGCTACCGTTAAAACACCGGAAGTAGAAGGTCAAGAAGTTGAGCACACAAATAGTGGTCGCGTTTCTCCCGAAACAGGTTGTTATGCTGTTACAAGCAAATCTAATGTAGGAGCTACCTATGCTGCCAACGACAATAACTTTGATGAGTAATCAATTCACACCATTCACACGCATTCGAGAGGTAGTCAGTCATCGTCGTTGGATGGTTGGGAATGAACTGTTCGAGCTAATTTTGAACACGTTGGGTGAGATTAGTGACCCGTTGAGGTGTTGAAAATGAAACTGAACACTTGCAGAGCAAAACTTTATCAGAGCCGATTGACAGTTGTTTCAATTGTTCACAACATTTGCCTCGATCGGCGTTAAATTCCACTTCTGCGCCCAGTCCGATGCTGATATGACTAAGATCACTCACCTCGCTGCCACTGCTCAGGTTTCCGCTGTCTGTAGTTCGTCCCGTTGACTAATTTATATTCAAATTAGCGTATCCACCACCGCGGCCAAACAAAGGAGTTCCACTGTTGTTATACTCTCTGAATGTCCAAGCACCAACCTCTGGATAATGGGCCGACAGAACCGTATCGGTCGTGTTGCCTTTCCACTCACTACTCTGATACTAACTTCTGAGCTAACAAATTTATCACATTTGATTAGGCAAATCCAGGGAAAAAACTTGTCTGGACCACTTTTTTCCACTAATATCCATTTACTTTGACAATAGACACTTTTCACCCCCAAATCGATGCGACGATGGGCGGAACGCGCGAGCGCGGGAGGATGCGTCCGTTCGAACTGAATTACCGCTGAAGACTGGGCGATTGTGACTGCTGGGTCTCCCGAAGAGCAAGAGCAGCGCGCATCCAGCTAGAAGCAGCTGAGCTGAGTCGATCGTAGCAGGCCGCTGTCTGGATACGACGTCGTCGCCACGCCATGCATAGAGAAAAAAGAGCTGACTGCGGCGCTGCGAGTTTTTACCCGATGAATCATAGCCTGCTACGGTGTCTGTGGTGGTCGCTTTGAGTCTCGCGCGTCGCGTACTCATACGTCACAATAATGTTGGGACGAGAAAAAGAGAGAGAGAGAGACTGGTTCAGCCCGAGGCGCAAGGCGTTTGCCAAAGTGTTTCGCGAGTGTTTACGTTCTCTCCGTTTAGCGACGGTGCGCAGAACTACAACTGCTACAGTTAGGCACATATGGCGTGGTAAAAGGACGGAAGGAAGGAAGCCCGGAGCAAGATTTGCCCCCGTAGCCGAATGGGAGCTTAAGATTCGCTACTCGCTGATTGATTGCGCGTGGCTTAAGGCGTTTGGCAGCGGTAATATTGGCGATTGCGAAGCATGGATTATAACTCTGGTGGGGGGCAGTTGCATGGAAAATGACACAACTTGAGGGCGTCTCTGAAACTGGTTTTGCATTGATGCAGTCTCTGAGCTGGGTACTGATGCGTTTGAAAGCTATGGGAACGTGGGCTCCAGGTGGTCCTTTGTGGAAGCACAAAGCTTGTTCTGCTCACAATCTCTTATCGTTTCGAGTGTTGGGTAATTTCCTATTGAGATTGCATCTGATATTGGATTGATTTTACACTTATGGAGAATTTAGTACTACTCTTCACAAATCAATTCCCCAAAAACATCAGGGATTGAAACTTCTTTGGTGTTACTGAAGGTTCTTGTATGTTGGATTGAGAAGGTTATTGCTCTAGTTTTTGTACAGAAAGGAGGAGCAATCAAAGGCCCTGCCCTTCGGTTCAGAAAGGGGTATGGGCGCGTTCTGTCGAGTCGGTCGCGGCAGATTTCATGTGTGAATCGGCTGCCCCATCAACGTTCAAAAGTGCCTGAACCAAATGGACAGCTTGTAATGATCACTTGAAGATGCGATGGGGGATCATTGCCCTGTTATTCACAAATGAAGCACGTTGTAAAAAGTATCTTGTATTCTATAACCAAACATGATGGAATTGAGCAAAAACTCAACGGGAATGATCTCTCATATGCATCCGTCGATCCATTCTGAACGGCCGTTGTGAGAATATCACCATGAAAATCTCACATGCGCATAGCGTGTTACCAATCACTAATCCCTTTTCCTTTCTATTCTCTTCCCTATCCTATGACCACGAGCAATATCATATCGTCATCCTAAAGTCAACGCTTCAAATGCAGTAACATCGAGACAACACAGAGCAATAAAGAACGGTATAAACCCTGACCAATTTTACTTTCAGACAAATTTTCTAACACAAGGTAAGCAATCAAATGACCATTACAAAATATACTGAATATCATCATATCGACATAATATATAACGGGAAAAGGAAGGGACCATCAGGGCACCCAAGTGAAACGATTTGGATAGGGAGCATGGGACTGCCTCCTCCCTATTGTTAACATTCCGCGGAACGAGGGCGGGCACTTCGATCCCATCAATTGGGTTTAGTCTGCCAATCGAGGGCTCGATTCAAATGCTGTGGGTGTGAACTTGCTTTTGGGGGGAGATTCTCTTCCCTAAATTCGCGGGTTTTGCGTATGTGTATCTGCTAACGGGCCCACCCAAACGTTTTTGGCCCTTCATACAGGAGCTTGATGATCACAAACAACAATAGAATCCTGATCAAATCGTTTTTCAGATTATTCCACTGCTATGGAAAGTTACCTTGCTACAAGAGATTGTAGTATCTCATCATCATCATCATTATTCGGTCTTCTTTTGATGTTGTGCATGTCGTGATTTTTTATTAGTTACTGAAAAAACTGTTGAGTTAAATTCGCTAATGTTAGGCGCAATTCAACCTAGTAGGCAGCTATGCAAGAAATGTTAAGAGACCTCTGGAAATACGGAGGTTTGGCCAGTTCATTCATAAACTCTACTCAAGCATGAACTCTTCGGATTCAGAAAATGGTACCATTACAGCATTTTTGAAGGTTCCAGCGTAGGAGGCCGTAAAAAGGTGATGACGTTTTCCTGCCCCAACTACGCTTAGGAGTTCGTACGGAAAGCCATCTGACTTTTCTGTTACTGAAAAAGGTCCGAGAGGAACCTAAGCAAAAATCTAAAAAGCTGGAGAAACTGATCGATTTCGGAACTGCCTGACATGTGACAGCGCTTGACCAGGATAAGTAGAGAAGAAACCGATCTAATAAGTCAGTGGATGCGAAGTGTGTGCGGAACATATGAAAGAAAATGACAGCTGGCAAGCTGGCTACACTCTTAGAAAAAATTGTGTAAATTCAAGTCTTCTTAGATGCACATAAATGGAGCGACCCGTTTGACCAAAATTTGAGTCTATTTTAAAATTTACAAGATCATAAAAGCTCAAAATCATAAGTTACATGACTTGGCGTAAAAATAAGTTGAGGTACACGAAAGGACATTTAACGAATGCTTCAACTGATAATACAAGTACAAATGCTCTTTGATGTCAGTTTAATATCAAAAACCGTCATGAAATTTAAAAAAAGGGTTTTCAATGCCATGGATTGTAGTATTAAAATTTACCTCATTCTTATCTAGTAGGTCATTTTGTTTCTTCATCTCCAGATGCTTGTGAAAATCTATATAAGGCTTGTTCGTGACAAAATCTGGACACCCCTAAATACGTATATCTCTGAAAATACTTCACCAACGCGTGAAATATTTCGCAGTCTGATGAACGTATGTCTGTTTATTGTGTAACATAAATTTTTAGTGATACTACAAGCTTTTAGATCGAAGATGGCGTCGAAAGAAGAGCAAGTTCGAAAAGCAATTGTGTGCTGTCGCAATGAAAATCCGGATCTGTCTGTAAGAAAATTTCTAAAAAAGCTTGGTATTCTTGAATCCTAGAAGGCTTGAACTGTTTAGTGGAATACCTGTAACTAGAAATTAGAAGAAAAAATAGTAGTTCCATTTAATTCCAACTACCTTTGCTTATCTTGACAGATACGTGTATTTCGTCTACAATGTGCAGACTTCTTCAGTGTCTCGTACTGATAATTCGTACGAGAGTACGAGTAGATCGAAAAATAGCTAAAAAAAATTAGAACGAGCGAGTCCATATCAAAATTTCCAATCTGATCCAGTCCGTGGTGAAGCGCGTTGTTTAAAACGTGGGCTGAGCATCCAACACCAACAAGATTGGAATGGAATTTCCGTTTCAACAGGTTGAAAATATTATCCTTTCCTCGTCTGTCAACGCCACCGAAATTCGTGTTCGCGTTGTCTCCGCTGAAGGCCACCAATTAATCCATAGACTTGAAGCATCACTGTATGAAACGCAAGTGCTCCTTCTGCTGCCCACACCTGTAGTGTAGCTGGAGTTGCTTTCTGCATCACAAAACTTAACATAGATTTTGAGGTAGATGCTGACTGAACTCTTTTGCAGTGCTTTGGAGTTTTGACATGCTTCTCCAAATCCAGTTTGCCTACAAAATTTATGACTGAGGAAGCATTTGTATATTGAAACATAATTCAATGAGGAATACATACTGCTATTGAATACTGACACATATGAATCGCATATACAACATTTAGGCTCAGATTCATGTCGTCCGTTGATAAAACTTTCGTCGTAATTCAGCGTTAAAATGACACTTACTTTCAAACATTTTCGACAACAGTTTAAAACAATCGGCAATATATCAACAAATTAAATTAAACAGAGGCTCAAACCCCGATAAACCTGATCTCACGATGCAAACAAACAGAACTCAAATGTGTTAGTTAAAAACTGCTGGTGAATCTTTTGCAAAATCAGGACAAATATTCAAATATGAGAGATCAGGCAGGACGCTTCAAAATCACCACATGTCCTGATAAATCAAAATGGATGGTGTCCTTAGGACACGGAAACCGGGAAGCGGCAACAACCTTAAGATATTTGTATGGAAAATCTCAGTTGTCAAAGTCAAGCGCGATGAACAAATCAACCCATTATACTTCTACGACTACTCGATTTTGTATTACTCATTAAAGTTTGAGTTTTCTGCCCAGCTTATAATAGTAAGTTATTATAAAACATCAAAAAGTCATTTTCATTTCAACCACAATGGTTATTTTATATCGCAGAGTCTTACTACCCTCCATTATCATAATTACAGCTTGAAGTAATTGTAACCTATCGATCTGAGGCTAAAAAATACTCAAAATCATCCCCACCTAGATGAAACTGAATCTTGATATTTATTGACAACAGCAAAGGCGATTATGAACATCCATCGACGAATGAACAAAACCAAATAAAGGGTGTATTCGATAAAAATGGCACACACATATATACTCATCAAAATTAAACTGATTATCGGATTTTCTTGAAATTTTCAGTGTATGAAGAACTACTAATGAGTGTTTACATGAGTGATTTACAACATTTGTTTTATTCAATTTCGTCTCCCATCCCGAATGCCCGCACCTTCCTTTTCACTCCACCCATCAAATTTTGTACAACCGATTTTCCCAGTGTTTTTGTTGTTTTTACCCAAATTTTCTTCAATTCTAGCTCGGTTTTTATAGTTTTGGGATGTTTGCGAAGTTCCGTTTTCATAATTGCCCACAATTTTTCAATTGGACGAAGTTCCGGTGAATTTGGTGGGTTCATATCCTTTGGCACAAAATTGACTCCGTTGGCTCGGTATCACTCCAATACGTTTCGAGCGTAGTGGCAGGATGCTAGATCAGGCCAAAACAGAGTTGATCCTTTGTGCTTCCTAATGAATGGCAAGAGACGCTTCTTAAGGCATTCTTCCGTGTAAATCGCACCGTTTATTGTTCGGGAAATGATGAAGGGAGCACTTATTTACCACATCCGCAAATCGCCTGCCAGATTAGAAACTTCTTTGCAAATTTCGATAGTTTCTTCTTTCGAACATCCTCCGGAACATCGAACTTCGACTTGGCAACGAAATATTCTTGCCCAGGAAGTTGACGGAAGTCGGCCTTGACGTATGTTTCGTCATCCATCACGATGCAACCGGATTTGGTGAGCAGCTTCGTGTAAAGTTTCGGGGCGCGAGTTTTCGCAGTGATGTTTTGTTTTTCATTCCGGTTTGGGGCTTTTTGCACTTTGTAAACATGTAACCCAGCACGCCTCATGGTTTTCTGCACAAAACCGACTGACACCTTAGACTTTTTAGCGACATCTCGAATTGACATGTTTGGACGGTTCTTGAATTGTTGTACGACTTTCCTGGCCATTTTACTGTCCATTGGACCACTTTTACAACCACTCCCTTCCTTCCTTTGGACACTCAGACGCTCCTTGAAGGTTCTTATTACACGAGACACAGTTGTATTTGCAATTCCAAGCCTTTTAGCAATCCACCGGTGGGACGCCCCTGGATTTTGATTGTGAGTGCACACAATTTTCTCACGGACAATTTCTTGTTTCGACGACATGACTGGAACTACTGAATGTATAACTCTGAAACTTGGCAGATGTAAATAATACACTATGGATAAGATCTACTCAAATTTCTAGGTTTTTTACTCATGCGATTCAAAATTTACAGAAGATTTTCTGTGTGCCATTTTTATCGAATACACCCTTTAACGACTTCGAAACTCATCGGTTGCTCCGATCAAGAGAATACTGTCATTTCAAAATTCAAACTCACGAAGATAGTTGGTCTGTTCGTTAAGGTTGTGTTCATTTTCAGTTTATTTGAGTGCAGATGAATTGATTTATACCGGTACTGGCTGTGAGCTTCGCCTAAATGACAAGAGGTGGAAGAAAGTTATGAGGAGAAATCAAGCTGAACAATGCGTTAGGTCCTAAGTAACATTGAGGGACTCTCTTTGTCGACTTTCTCTTTGCGTTGCTACGGCTATGTAAAAACATGTTCAAGTATTTTAAACACATAGTACGGTAATATAAAGTGTAATTAAGGATCCACTATGTCAAAAACCTCAGCAAATCGTTTAATAAACAAACTACTGAGGGATTCCATCCAGAATGTGCCGGAAATCCCAAAAATCATACCCGATCATCATTGATTTGGATGAAACTTGGCACATGAGTTCGGTACGTTGGAAAAAAAAATTCCACTGGTGTTAAGATAATTTGGGTTCAAGAGTAACTTTTGAGATGGGCGTATGTGTTTTTTCCAACATTTTACTTGAAAAATCGTAGTTCAAAACCATTACATTTAGAGAAAAACTTTATATAAAGGGAATTGTAGGGAACTAAAAAGCCTTTCTTAAAAAATATACACAGAAAAAAATTTTTTTTTTCATCAAGAAAATCAAAAATAATTACTAAAAATAAAATATCTAAAAAACATATTTTTAATATTTTTTAATTTGTTGTATGGAAATTTGAGGAAAAAGACACGTTTTAAAAAACTTCTAGGATGGACGCTCTTATAGTAAAAAGTTTTTCAAATAGCGAACTTTGGTGTATATTTCAAATTTTGGTTATTCATTCTTATAAATAAATTTTGATGTTACAATATGGTTTTGGAGATCATTACAAACAATAATAACTATAATGATAAACCACGTAAACGCAACCGTTTTCAAGATATTTCTGATTTTCTTTCAATAAAATTTCAAAACCTCAATAAATACGCCCTTTTCATAAATTACTCGTGATATTAAAACAACAATAGCTAACGATTGTTTCTCTTGTGTTTTTAGCCTTTTTAAAACACATGTATGTGCCTCTTACTTACTCTTAACAGCTCGTCGATTGAAAAAGCTTCACTTAAAGTTATAAGACAAAAATAATGAATTATGGTTGGATTTATATTTATTTGAACTTTTTGCGGGCATAATTTACGTTCAGGAACTTTTTAGCCGATATTGGCGAAACGTTGATTCCAGCTACGCCCTTGTTAAATAGCTCAATATTATGGCGCCTTGAATAATCTTGCACACTGCTATCAGATGGCACTGACATTAATGATATTGCCGATGGCGTTTCCTCGAGACCATACAAGTCTACTTGCCGTGATGTAGATGGTTGTGGATCCATAATGTTAGTAATTGATGGTTTCTCACTAGGCTCCGAAATTGCAGCATGGGATTGTTCCGTTCTATTTAAATGCAACCGACAATTATCACAAATCATCAAAGAAGTGTCCAAATGTGTTTTGCCCATAAACTTGAGTTTTTTGACATTTTGTTCGGTTAATTTACGAAGGTTTTTTGAGCACCGTCTAGTGGGAAACGGCATACAACACTTCTTCATGTTAAACTCCATTTTCAGTTCACTCAGATAGATTTTACTGATGAATGCGACTATGTATGAGCATATATATTGGCTGTGGTACCTTTGGAAATGCAGGTATAAAACATCTCTGGTAGTTTACAGGCAGCGTACATTAGCTGTTTTTTTATGAGAAGATATACCTGACATACGTTATAGCTGCTATTTGTCTACCTACCTTAAACAATATGTGTTACTTTCATCGCTACATCACCGAACTGTTCGGAGTGTAGTTTTCACACACTACACCCGACCTCTAACATCGTTGGAGCTTGGCAAAATAGTCAGCAGTTCGACTAATATGCTTCTTCTATATGACCCTCCGCATAATTTCATCATCTGTCCATTTCACACTTGTCGCCCCTGCGACATCTATCTCGCTGTTACTTTCATCGCTTTAGCAAATTCGCTCCCTTCATTCTCTGAGCGGCCCGACCGATACAGCCACAAAACAATTATAAATATATTGATTGCAATATTAAAACAATAGTGCTATTTATCTTGTTCTTTTCAAATGAGTCTTCTTATCATCCTGATATCAAAAGAAAAGAGGACATTAGAGTAATGTGAACGTTATAATATGAAGATCTTGGAAAATTTATCATTTCTGGTGGAAATCTCGATTAACTTAAGAAAAGAGCGAATTTTCTTATGTTTTTTCATTCTATTGAAATAAAATCCGAAAAATCTCGAAAACGGTTGCGTTCAGGTGATTTATCATTATCATCATTATTGTTTTTAATGATCTCCAAAACCATATTGTATAATTAATTTTCATTTATAATAATGAATAAGCAAAATTTGAAATATGCACCAAAGTTCGCTCTTCGAAAAACTTTTTTATTATAAGAGCGTCCATCCTAGAGTTTTTTCAAAACGTGTCTTTTTTTCTCAAATTTACACAAAACAAATTTGAAAAATATTAAAAATATGTTTTTTTTTATATTTGATTTTTAGTATTTATTTTCGATTTTTCTCTATGAAAAAATTTTTTTTTTTCAGTGTACATTTTTTTTTACAAAGCCTTTTTAGTTCTCTACAACTCCCCCATATAAAGTTTTTCTCTAAATGTAATGGTTTTTGAACTACGATTTTTCAAGTAAAATGTTGGAAAAAAAACATACACCCATCTCAAAAGTTACTCTTGAATCCAAATAATCTTAACACCAGTGGATTTTTTTTTTCAACATACCGAAGACGTGTACCAAGTTTCATCAAAATCGAAGATAGTTGAGTTTGGTGACCGACCGATTTGGCGTGGAATCAGTCTACTAACGAAAGAGAAAGTCGACGAAGAGAATCTCTCAATGTTACTTAGGACCTAATGCATTGTTCAGCTTGAAATCATGGAATTTTTTTTTCAATGCAATTCTCTGCAGTAAAAATCTCCATCTTTGATCGTGTTTTGGGGGATCTTTCGGGTAACACGGGATAAAATAAACGGCACAACTGTCGTTCATCTGATGGTTGGTTTAATACTAATATGTACAATATATACAAATTATATCGCAGTGGCTTCACAATAGAGTGATGTGGGTTATTGTTTGTAGAGATACAGCAGAGTGTTCGTTTAATTATGAGGGTTCCGAGATCGGGTGTTAGTGTATGGAGAGAGTGGGTTACCTGAGTGGTGATGATTCTGATTAGGGTTACCATGCGCTGCCACACTGTCAAACTTTCTAGAGAATTTTAAGTGGAGCGAATTTAGTAAATTTAAGACTCGATTGAACGGATCGAAGCTGAGTTCTTTCACCGTCCATGACGTTGTCTACACGTTCGGAATAGTCAACCACGCTCTATATGACGATTAAGATAATCGCGTGCGCACCAGTGATGCTGTGACTAACGTGCTGCAGTTCTGATTGCGTGCGAATGAACAAAATTCAAGATCAGTTGTGTGCAGGCATGAATACAATTGCGTGAGTCAGCTTGTTTTATCAAATTAACTTACAGGCACTTAATGTAGGGTAGCGCGTAAGCAAGCTATGGGAATATAAGTTTAGTCATTATAATTCGATAGGTATTATCGCTGTGCAAGGATATGATTATGTGTCAACCGGATTTCCACTTATTCACTCATTCTATTTTCTTATGGCTCCCCCACAATTGATACGTTGCGGACGCGTTTGTGAA
Organism: Aedes japonicus; assembly: GCA_034211315.2. Classification (NCBI taxonomy): domain Eukaryota; kingdom Metazoa; phylum Arthropoda; class Insecta; order Diptera; family Culicidae; genus Aedes; species Aedes japonicus. Next base: position 25,950 of record JASCZW010007047.1, on the reverse strand, counting down.
TTTGACAGTTTTCCCATAGGTTTTCTGTGTCAAATTTACGTCAATGGAATGCAAACGTATCTGTTGTAGGCAAGCCTTTAAGGACATATGGGATCAAGTCCCTAGCACTTCGTTGTTTTCCGAGCACAAACCTGGTATACTATTAGGACTTCCGGCGTGAAATGTTCAATAATTGTTTTCTCCACTCGAGCATCCATTGGCTAGCAATTTAAGAGTTGTTTGTTTTGTTTTGCTTGTGATTGTTGGTCTCAAAAATCATGAAGTGATAATTAACCTAACCTATAAATCATATGGAAAAAAGGACTCCCTCCAGTTTCACCTTAAGGTTGGGAATGATTATGCTAAATTTTAACAAATTTAAATTAGATAACTTTAGTAGGGTGTTGTTCAGAATCGGTCTAGAATTAATTAGATTTGTGCAATATCAGTTTTGGTGGTAGTTTAGCTGAATTAATATTCTAAATCTTAGACAATAATTCGAGTAATAATTATCATTAGGAAGAAGTCTATTTAGATCATGAAAAAAAAGAAGAGCCAAGCGGAAAGAAACACAAATTGACACCGCCCCGTGTGCCATTCTGTTGTCATCGATGCCTCTTGTTTCAATTCCCAGAGCTCTGATAAGAAGCGTCTACCGAGTGCCACCTTTTTTATTTACGCAAATGACATCATAATGGACGAGGATCTGACTGGACGGAGGCAGTGCCGGCTAAATTTAGACCATCTCATCTGCGGTGTGTGATAAGCTCGGTACATTACATGAATGGGGTGAATTTGTTGTTGTGGTGTGTGATCCGATTTTAACGTATTAGTTCAGTGCACTAAACTGCAGTTATGTAACCGGTTATTACTCATTGGTATTAGTCAATCAAATTTACAGGAAACTGAATGAACTAGTTTTATATCAGTTTCAGATCAGTCTTGTTTTTTTGTAGTAAAATTGTTTGGCTAAATCATACTGGGAATTTTGAAAACTTCTAAAACATCGATTCTCATTCCGTACATTTCCTGCGGTGTCTCTAAACTGTCTTATTTTGCAGCTCGTCCAATGAAGTTTTTCAGATGAACTCCTCATTATTGCAGAGCTTTAATAAAAACGTGTGGAAGGTTTGGTTGTAGAACGGAATAATTTATTAGGCAAAAATAACAATGATAGTCTTGGATCTTGGAGGAGGTAGCTCATCAAACCTTCCGGTCCGCCTCTAAGCATCTTGCTGTGAGGTACCAGGTGGGTATCACCGATGCCTGTCGATCTACCAATTCTGGAAGACGTCTGCATTGAGTTATCTCAAATTATAATAATCCGTTCATTGTATCACAAACCATTGCGATTGTTTGAGCGGATTGGTGATACTGAAATCATTGGGTATAGGAACAAGCCCCCCCCCCCCGGTTGGTACGAAAAAGGTAAGCTTAGAAAAAAAAAAAAAAAGTTGCCAGAAGGCACGAAATGCTTCCAGGGACGCTAATTTTACGAAATCCTTCAATCGTAATTTACGGTATAGATTGCTCTTTAACGCTCAATTTACTTGTTGCAGATGTGAGTTCCAGTAGTAGGATTGTTTGTAGAATGTAGTTGTACATATTTAAAATTTACGGAAAAAGAGTGCTTCGAGCATCTGAGGTGAACGGTTGCTTTGATTTTTTCTTATTCACAATTTTGTTATAGGGCATAGCGCGTTATCTATAGTTTTCGTGTTTTTCTTCTTTTTTTTCGGTGGCGCGAGTGATCGGGTCAGTACAGATAAAGATCAACAAAACTGCTGCTAAGTGACGGTCAATACATCCATACTATTGGTTCACCATATTTGCCGCATCACTACGGTGTCGATGCTTTGTTGCAAACTGCTTTGCTATCGGTTATAGCCTGAATCCTAAAGGATTTGAGCTGTTTAGTGTAATACCTATAACAAGAAATTAGAAGCACAATTAGTATTTTCTATTTAATTCCAACTGCCTTTGCTTATCTGGACAGATACGCGTATTTCGTCTACAATGTGCAGACTTCTTCAGTGTCTCGTACTAATACTCAACTGATTAGTACGAGACAATGAAGAAGTCTCCACATTGTAGACGAAATACGCCTATCTGCTAAGATAAGCAAAGGTAGTTGGAATTAAATGGAAAATACTAATTTTCTGCTAATTTCTGGTTATAGCCTATTATTTTTAATTTCGGCTATCTATTGTTCGGCGGCGTAAGCGATCGTGTGATCACAGAAAAAAAAAACAAAAATCTGCTTCCCGGTTGTGGGGATCATAATTAGCTGTGATCTATAGTATTCCTTTGCCATACTCGCCGGACCGCCATATCCTAGAACAGGTGAACCACTGTCCCATTATGTGGCTATTGGCTGCAATAGCTTCCCTACTGTTGATATAAATCGATCCAAATTGGCTATCAAGCGTAAATATGAATTTCCTTGTTTTCCTGATGAAAAACCACCAACACACTTTGTGAGTGGTTTATATTTTACTAGACAGGTCAGACATAGCTCTTAGTATCTTTTCACCTTCAACATCCAGGGGACTACAAGGATTTCACTTAGATCTTTGTTCTTATTTTTTTTTCAGGCAACAAATAATTTAGCTGTTTAGTGGAATATCTGTAACTAGAAATTAGAAGAAAAATTAGTATTTTCCATTGAATTCCAATTACCTTTGCTTATCTTGACAGATACGCGTATTTCGTCTACAATGTGTAGACTTCTTCAGTGTCTCGTACTAATAACTCGACTTAGTCGAGTTTTCGGCATTAAAAAAATAGTCGCTTGCCTGAATACTGGGATTTGCAAGCCTTAAATTTACATGATCCTTGTCTTTGGTGTTATGACAACATCAGACCTGTTTTTGACGCAGTCGGTTTCACGTGTCACGACAAGTCACAAGTTCAAATTTCATTTCTCGTAAATATAATGTTCGATAATGAAAACAGCAGCATTGAAATAAGCGAAGGTCCATTAATTATGTCATGCAGTAAGGGGGGCTCGGGGTTTGGGAAAACGTGACAATCCATACAATTAAGGTCCATACCAAAAACACGGCAGGGGGGGGGGGGGGGTGTACCAAAAAGTCACCTTTTGCGTGACATAACTAATGGACGTTCCCTAAGGAAAATTTGGGGTGAGGGAAAGAATGTTCTCAACTTAAAATTTTCACGAATCCGGTTACGCAGTGGTCCATTTGTTTATACCATGCATTAATATGAACATAGCGACAAGTTCAAGCATCTTAAAATATTATTTGGCGTAGGCCAACAACCGGGTTAAGCACATTGTTATTTTAAATTTTCACAAGCGAGGGATTCAGGAACAAATTGAACCCTACAAGATAAGGTAGAGCTAATTTCAACAACCACAATCTATGGTCTTGAAGAGCCGGATCTTAATTTTTTCTGACGTTAACTAGCACTAGCTCCTTAAAAAACGGGCATCAAGAAGCATTTATATTTGCATTAAGGGTAGCAGCATTTGAGAACATCGTTTTGTGTACAGCTGTACAGTGTACAGTTTTACGTCATGTCATGTAATTAAATAATAAGAGTTTTTATTGTCTTGTAAATTTAAGAACAGGCACAAATTTCGGTCAAACTGTCCGCTCCTTTTTTGTGCATCCAAGTAGTCTTAAATTTACATGATTTTTTCTAAGTGTGTAGTCTTTAAGTGCAAAAGCTGAATAGATATTAATTATAGTGTACATGGATTGCATTGACTTGTCCTAGCAAAATTCAAATGAGTTTTTTAATACATTTTGTGTGAAAAGGTGCATGTACTTATTTTTTTCATCAAAAGATTAGTATTGGATTGTTTGTGTCTTTTCGTGTAATAAAACGAAATGTGTAAATGAAAGATGTTTTATTTGTATGTAAAAAATGATCGGCAGATCTGTTATATTCAAAATAAACACTGTCAATGGCAAAAAAAGAACATCTACAGTAATTTATTACACCGACAAAAAGAAACATTGAATTCTCGTTATCTAATGCACATAAAGGGATTGCTAGATTTGGCAGAAAATAATGGGATATTTCATGTGAATTTAAGCCAGATTACGCCTAAATCTAGCCAGTTGTATCAAAGATTGCAAACAATATCGTTGTTTACGCTCCTTTGGCTTGGAATTACACGAGGGAAAATTTTACGCGCTTGTTAAAATTAATTATTTTTTTCTGTGTACCTTCAAAAAATTCAGTGACTTCCGCTGGCAAACCAAGTACCTCAACCACCACACGGTAAACTTCACTTTGCTTCTCAATTTTGCAGTTTTTTTTCTCTAGAACAACAAAACAGCTGATTGTTTTTCGCGCACGGTTATTTATTTCGTTTTAAGTGCGAAGATGGATAGAATAGGACAAAGTGAAAACAAACTTGAATGACATTTCATACCCCATTGAAAATTATATGCGGGCCACATCAGTTGCATTGGGAACAAACCTGTGTATTAAGTGACGGGTGTTAAAAAATATGTGCGGCAAATGAAAATCATACTGGCTCACATGATTTTAATTCGAAGCAAAAATTGACCGATTTATTTTCAGTGTAGTGATAGTTTAAAAATGTCTCGTAATGCTAAAGGCTGACTAAAAAATACATTGGTGTGCACAAAAAACTGTAATTAGTGATTCAATAAGTTTCAAAAGTCCATCAATAGTTGCCTTACAGTACATTTATTAAAACTTCAAAGTTACAGCATTACATGGTTGCAATTCTCCAGTTCGAACGAAATCTCGAACCTTCGTCTTGATGGAGCCTATCAGCACCCGCACAGTGGAAACGGACACGGAATCAGTGAATTTCTTCCATTTTGCTCGCATTTGCTGGATGTCCTAGACTGCACCGCCGCTTCGTCGATTGAATGAAAATCCGGGCAATTCGGAGGATTCATTAGCTTGGGGACAAAATCGATCTTGTTGGCAGCAAAGAGCTAGGTTAGGAAGAATCAGCTATTACGGTCATATTTTAAGAAGAGAAAATAGGCATCCTATAAAGTTGGCATACAAACTTAATTTTATGAAAAAGAAGGAGCGTAGACCTAGTATGACATGGAAGGACTCGTTGCTTCAGGCGCTCAATAGATATAATGAAATAATTGAGGAAAATTGGAAGCAGTTAGCTAGAGATAAAAATAAACTTAAAACAAAAGCTGAAGAATGATATAAAGAAGAATAGGGGGTTTTAATTTAAAAAAAAACATGTTTTTTTTCCAACTGTATCGATGATGGGCATTCTTCCTAACACAAAAATATTTTTTATGAATTATTTTTTCTCGATTTTTAAACAAGAAAAATCTAATAATTTTTATTTTTACAAAGTTTTACAAAGTGACATTTATGCAAACTGACAGCCCTTAATTTTCAGTTACAGGGGCTCCCATTATGACATATATGTCAATTTTTGTATGCTAGAAATCAATGGTTGGTTCGTTGGTTTAGGTAGTCTGTTTTATTGAAGCGTGTTTCATGGTGAAATAGGGTGGTGGTTAGGCTGATGCAAAATTCGAAATATTTGCTCGCCTAAGCTTAATCGACGCCAATTTGGGTCCTGATAGTCCCCAAAATTTTTTAACACATTTGGTTTTAATTTGGCTTTGCACACGCTATTCAAAGTTTGTATGGGAATTAGTATGAAGAATCTCAAACTTACATTTCCAGATCCCTAACATCTTGATATTATGTCCTTAAACCAAACCTTATATACATCCATATAGTGTAAGTTGTCAACTATCAAAATGCCGAAGAAACCTGACATGTAAATATTATACAAAAATAGTTATTCAACAAATATAATAATAAGAAGTAAAAATATGTTATGTATATAAAATATCTTAATAAAAAATATATAAAATATATATAATAATATAAATAAAATATAATACACAAAATATATGAATCTAAAATATAAAAAACATATAAATAATAAGAAAACAAAAATAAGAATAAAACATCATACCTGAAGTGTGTATTTTATGTTTTATTGAATAACTATTTTTGTATAAAATTTACATGTCAGGTATCTTCGGCATTTTGATAGTTGACAACTTAAACTATATGAATGTACATAAGATTTGGTTTAAGGACATAATATCAAGATGTTAGGGATCTGGAAATGTAAGTTTGAGATTCTTCATACTAATTCCCATACAAACTTTGAATAGCGTGTGCAAAGCCAAATTAAAACCAAATGTGTTAAAATTTTTTGGGGACTATCAGGACCCAAATTGGCGTCGATTAAGCTTAGGGGAGCAAGTATTTCAAATTTTGCATCAGCCTAGTGGTGGTGTCTTGCAATCATTAATTTTTATAATACTTTAAAATTGTTTGAATTGAAGCGAATTGGGTAGGGAGAGTGGGACTTCCAACTTCCCTTTGTTAGCATTTCGTGAATAGAGGGTGGGCTCTTCTTCCCATCTAGTGGGACATTTTACTAGGCGAGGACTCGGTTTTGGTGTGGTTTCTGCGAACTTGTTTCTTGAAGGAGATTCTCTTTAGACGCCTGTAGCTTTAGGTTACACGTTAGTGTATCTGCTTACTGGCCCACAATACGTTTTTGGCCCTTCATGCAGGAACATGATGAAACATTTACCACAGTATAACCATAGACTAACTCTAAGGCCAGTAGGTCCCATACAAAACGTTTTTCTTGGCTCAGTCAGTACTAGAACATCGTCCAGCCGGTCCCAAGCAATAATGCGCCCTGATAATGAACTCGCATGAACACGTCTCAAATATTCTGTCAAAATAACACAGCAAATCAAAACAAGGCGCAAATATGTATAACAAGGTGCTGGTTTCAAGGTGTAATTCGGACCAAGGGGTTCTACAACAGTGAACCAATTTCAAATCGCTAGTTGCATATTGATTGTTGGTATAACCTTGATCAAATCGTTAAATCAAACAGTCCAGTGCTATAGGCATTTGCCCGTCTACCATTTAGATGGTAGTTCACATCGTCATTATCCTAATCAAAATCGATTTTGTTGGCAGCATACTACTCCAGATCCACCTTGGAATAGTGGCAACAGGCCAAATCGGACCAAAAGATTACTTTGCCCCTCTGCTTGCGAATGAACGGCAATCCACGATTTTTCAGGCATTCTTCGATGTAAACTTGGGATGTCATCGTCGTGGTTCTGCCTTCAGGCCACAACTGCAAATCGCTTGCCAAATCATGGCCTTCTTCGTGAACTTCACGGCAAACACGAACTTGAATCTGCTCGGCACATCCCCACGTCTAGTCGCGAGGTGAAACCTTTGACCGGGAAGCTGCTTAAAATCGAGTTTGACGTATGTTTCGTCGTTCTTTAAAGTGCAGCCCTTGTGCTGCGTCAAAACACAGTTGTATACGAGCCTTGCACGCTTCTTGGCCACGGAATTCTGCTTCATTTTCCGGTTCAAATGTCTACTGACTTTGTACGGCTTGTATCCTTCCCTGGCAAGGATGTTCCGCACCGTTTGAAAGTTGTACCGTTGTTCCTTCTGGTAACATTTCGGATCGAAAGACCGGGGTTGGCTTTGACGGACCTCAACACCTTGCTGCGTAGCTGACGATCATTCCTTTTCACACTCAGGGTTTCCTTGTAGGTGCTTAGCACTTGACAAACTGTTGTTTTCGGCATCTTCAGCACTTTTGCCAGCTTGGAACCGGACCACCTCGGATACTTCAGGTGTATATGCACAATATGTTTTCTTCTTTCGAGTTCCATTTGACGTTATTTCTGAACGCGCTCGACTACTTTGATCAAACTTGCACCAGTTGTTCTCTATAGAAGGGTTATTTTTATCCAGCCTTTAACACTCATTCGTTGAATTTTCCACACACCAACAAGGAAGAATGTCATCTAAAAAAAAAACGTCAACCCAGTACCGTTCGCTGTTTTTGTGATAAATAAGTTTTATTATCATTAATTTTTCATTTTATTTTTTTATTTCCATTCTTAGTCTGTCTTATCTGTTTTCTTTTTTTTATTTACTTGCCATTGTGTTTCTGCTTTTTTGTTTTTCTTGTTTTGTTGAATTAATATAATATTATTTTTCTGTTTTATTTTAATACACTTTTATACTCAATCTTCCTTGTCAGCATCAATTCTCCCCCGCCGTCTCATTTGTTTGTGTGTAATTCTGCTTCATTCGGTTCCACCATTCCTACCTTAAAGTGTGAGTGTGAGAGTCTTTCTGGGTGTGTGTGTGTCTAAGTTTTTGCAATCCATCGTCACTTTTTCTTTCCACGAGATATCTAATCATTCACGTGTGGCGTACGCTGATTTCCAATACTGTCTGCCATACTGGACTCGCCCATTCTCGCAATGTTGGTTAGTTGTTTGTAATAGGTTTTACTTGTTTTTGTTTGGTAAGTCTAATGTTAGATTTAAATATTTGCTGTTCCTTCTTTTCCGACCGTTTCCTACCGTCTTGTGATTTTTTTTTTTTGCGTTTTCCTCACGAGGGGTTTATCGCTAATTACTGTTAAGTCGTACCATTTTCTTTTTTTCAGCACTCTTGTTTGAGTAGTACCGAACGTTCCCGGGTCGCTTTTCATGTCTTGGATGTGAAATAGAGGAAACAAGTTTGAGAAGAGAAAAAGAGCCTATCGAATGGTTTCGAACTACACCCTACTAAAGTAATTCGTGTTTTAGAGGTTTTGTTTACTTCATCCCGCGAGGGATGTCTATTTTATTTTATTGAAATGACGCGCTTTCGTGGACAAACATCGTATGAACGAAGAGCTGTAATGATGGGGAAAAACAAAAATGTTGGAGGATGTGATTTTGAGTGTGCGAATTGTTGGCGTGGGTTGCTACGATTGATTGCGGAAAACTGCGGTTAAAGTGTTGTTTATGTTTACCATTATTTAGTTGTTTGGACGTTTGTTTAATGTGTTTTTTTTTCTTCTCGCGTTTACCTGTTGTATATTCCTTTGTTTAGAATAATGCAGTTATGCAATAGGAATGCAAATCATTCGAAACCTGATATGGAACTGAAAATCTGGGAAGCGATTGTCACTAATTATATTCCGTATTTTTTCCATAAGTTTGCTTCTCTTCGACCATTCTGACGTTTTGTTTTTTTACCAATTGTTTAAGTCATGTAGAGTTATGTTAATGTAAATTTCTCCTTCCGAAATGGGACAAGTTAGCAGAACTAGGTAGTAGAGAAGTGTTCATGTTTCCCGACATTCTCCGTTGCTAGTATCGTTTGTATTTTTTTTTTCATTCTATAAAAAGGGCGGAATCGTAAAACTGTTCTTTTACTCATTTTCATCCATGTGTTTATTAGTTGCTATAATTATGTTTTGCTAAGAACTGTCATATTGAACTTGCTGGCTAGAGTCTGAACTTTGCGTGTTTGTTTGTGTGTGTGTGTCAGTTAAAGTGTTTCGTCGATCTTCGTTCGAATGTATGCATCGATAGGAATAATTCCATCGTCCAGTAGATGAGTTCAGTTTTTTTAGTATGTGTGAGTGTTTCTGTTGAAATTTACCGGAATAGGTGTGCTTGCGTTAAATTTTACATTCTTTTGAGATAACTTTTGCTAAAAAATATCATCGCAAATAAAGCCTTCCACTAACGAAGGCTGATTTGTTTGTTTTTTTTTTTTTATTTTAATCTTTTATTAAAGTTTTATGCGATGATAGATATTGGTATTCAACTGCCGTCAATATTTCCAATCATCAAAAAATGATCAGAGCTTGGGTTTCTGTTTTGTTTACTGATTACTTTTATCGTAAGTTTGGGCTGCACTAATTGCTATATGATTTTCTCTTTTTTGTTTGTTTTAGACTTTGTTTTCTAGATTTGAGTTATAACTCCCATACATTAGTACTATATACAGGACTTTTTTGCTACTTTATTTATTGTTTGTTTATTCAATGTTTACATACTGTACTTGCTTTTGTCGCATACTCCCTCAATTCAATCCAACAAATAGTATTTCTACACAGATTTTTGTCACGAACGAACTTTCTATGTGCTAAACCGATTAAAATGAAAATGTTGGTTTGAATTCAGTTAAATCTGTTCTGCCGTGATAATTAAGTACTATCGAGTACAATGGGTTTTCTCTGCAACCACTTTTGAATTGGTTATGGCAATCAGGATGGCAATCGAACTTATGGATTTGGAAATGAATCTTGTGTGAGTTAGATAGTGCAATATCTCTATATTTTTTATTCGACTTTTGAACTGAATGTCCTTCTTCTCTTTGTTTATCTTAACTTGAATAAAGGGCAGTGTTATCTAAATTAATGTATAGGTTAAGAATCATCAGGATCAAAGTATAGCTGCACGTCTATATGTTTGTGAAATTGTATAGATTGGTGAATGGGACACAACTAAGCAAATCGCAACTGTCAAATCTGATCATGATCGAAATGACGTCCAAAATCTGACAACTGACGTACGTTGCTAGATGCCTGCCAAACGATTAGGATTTCGAATCTAGTCTGCCATGAGAAGTTAACCTGAGCATTTTTCATGAAAGCAAATAAACATAAGGAAAAGTTCAACCGCCAGACTCACCTTATCACACAGCTTATTCTTATCTTCGTGGTCGCCGCGTACGGCCGTTGATTGAAAACATAAAGCTAAAAATGAGGACCATATGTGCACTTGTAGTATTCACGCTTTGTCCCACCTTCCAAAATGGTTGATTACTTAGCGGTTAAGATTTACGTCTAGATTCACTTCAACAATTAAAAGCGGCTTAGGTGTTGGCTTGATGTTGCTGATTTGAGATGAACTTCCGGAACATTGTCGAAAACATCCCCGAATGGAAGCGTTTGTTTGTTTGTTTGTTTGTATTCCTATGGATTCGAATCTGGCGCGGTAAAATTATTGCACATTTTGACCAGCGGTTCTTCTTCTTCTTTTGCTTGCTTGTTTTTGTTTATCCACTTAACTCACTCGCGTACGAACTGCCGCTATGATTTAATCTAGGTATGTCATGCCATTGATTTTACTTTCTGTCTGTCTGCATTGCGTACAAGTCTGTCACAAATTTAATAAATATTTACAAACCTCGCTTGATTAAGCATTTGTTTTGTTATTCTTATTTTGTTTTTCATTGATGTGTTATCCATTTTCCTCAGTAATGTTCTTCACAGCGCACGATTTTTTTTGTTTTATTTAATTTTGCCGATCAAATACTTTTCTTTAATTAGTACGATTTTTCAACCCGTTTTCCATCTGTAGAAACCGGGCGAACTGAACGAAACCACTTTCTTCTCTGGATGCAGGATTTTATTTTTATTCGGAATTGCCTACTTTGATGACAATCCATCTTTAAATGTATTTGGTGATCGGTGATGAGACGGAGAAAATTGGCTTACTTTCGTCTTACTATTGGGAAAAAGAGTAAAGTTTAACGTCTTTGTTTTCTTGTCTCTACTGGTTACCTAACTGTGTCCTAGGGATCACACACTTTCTCATTTCACCGTGTCACGTAATCTGTTATAATGAATGATGCCTTTTCTACACAACTTTTTTTTTGTTTTTCTCAGGAGGCAATCAAGTCTTGGGGTGTGCTCCGGTGAACTGCCATCTCGTCTCGCTCACACCAATCGCTCTTCGCACAGGCTGGATGTTTCCGTCGAGGTCAGGAACACCAGGTTCGGTTCGTCTTATTCGGCTGATGATTTCTACCGCGGAGTACCTCGCCGTCTGTCAAATTGTTGCGGGCCTCATACTCCATGACCTCCTGGTAGATCAGCTCTTTCCATTGTTCTACAGTGTGCTCGCGCTCATCTACGCTGTGGTCGTACGGACCGGGAGCAGGCTGCGGAAGAAGACAACACTTTGAAATTGGCCGACTCAGTTGACCTACTGTTCGTACAAAAATGGGCAACCCAAGACCCTGATGCTTACCGCATTGACTTCGCTCTCGTCGTACCACACGTTGATATAGCTGTGCACCAGCGCCTGATCGACGGAAATACGATGCTCGGGATCTACGACTAGCATCTTACTCAGCAGATCCCGCGCTTGACTAGCCTTGAGACGATTGTGTTCGTTCGAATCGGTCGGGAATAGCACATCCGGGAAGAGCCGATCGAACGGGTAGCCCGTATACCTGGGACGGTTCTCGACATAGTTCCGCACTGTTGGCTGTAGTCGGGTCATGAACGAGGGCGATGGCGTTCCCAGTTGCTCTGTAACGAAGAAATAGCTAAAATTTCATCCTCACTTAAATACTCCCCTAGCTAAACATACCAATGATTTTATTCCACTGATCGATGTGATCGGTACCGGGGAACAGAACCCCGCCGCGGATCATCTCTCCCATGATGCATCCGACCGACCAGATGTCGACGTTCTCCTTGTAGCCCATGCCAAGGATGACTTCCGGGGCGCGATAGTATCTCGTCACGACGTACGGTGTCATCATGAAAGTCGTTCCGGCCGTACGGGCCAGTCCGAAGTCCAATATCTTCAACGTGCAGTCCGATTTGACCACGATGTTGGAGGGTTTCAAGTCCTGCAGGCAAACAATTAAATCAAATCAATCCCAACGAATAACCTCTCTCTCCTAGCCGGTGACTCACCCTGTGGATGATACCGGCTGAGTGCAGATGTTTGATGCCGCACAACATCTGATACAGCAGGTAGGACATCCGTTCGTGGTCCAGGTCCATCTGGATGACCTGGCACAGGTTGGCATCCATGAGCTCCATAACGAGGTAGACATCCTGGAACTCCTCGAGCGTGCGTTGCGGCGTGAATGCATTTAATAGTCCGATAATCTGCACAGACAAGAAGCGTGGGAAATCGATTAGTGGATTATTGGATCGGTCCCAAAATGGGAGGCGAAAAAATGATGATGAGAAAGCGCAAATAATGAGAAGGAAATAAGAGCATTCATTAGTTAGACGTCATGGCGCCCAAGTGGTTTGGTTTTTGTTGAAATGCCTTCTTAGCAGTTTTGAAAAGAATGATTAATGGCGGCTGCTTTTCGTGTTTTTGTTTGGCGAGATTTTGATAAACTGAGATTGCTTTCTTCGTTTGTCGCCGGGTGACGTCAAAGTTGCGTTACTCTTCCGATTGCGGGAACGGGTGTTTACTTAGAATCGAGCCAATCAAACCAATGAATGTTCCGCCTCATTTGGTTAAGAGTTGAATGTTTAGAGTTAAACCTATTTTTTCCCTCTACATGTTCGATGGTGCATATATTCCGATGTCATTACGATCCGCGTAAGTCAAGTCGACAATCATTGTAATGATTCAAGATGACTTCAAAATTCACCAAGCACCATTTTATAACTTTCAACGACTATTCCGCATTCGAGTCGTATGAGGATTGACGATTCTATTGACTTGAATGCCATGTTTGATAAATTATTTTTTTGCTTATTATTTTATTTTGATGTTTTTAACCTCAAGGTCATGTTTTTTACCGCTTCGTTTTTATAGTTTTTGGCAAGGTTGCGGCTTATCATTTTTGACTTATCCATATTCATTTGCCGATAGCTCTTCTCAGAAGCTCAATTTCAAAATATAATGCATGATGAACTTAGTGGTGCTGAGTAGACCTACAACTTGGTCTAACAATACATAGCTCTATCTCTTATATCTGAGAATAAGAGCGTATATTTGCAGTGATCTTCGCGATGATATTCGCGGTGAAGATCACGCGATTATCATCGTGAAGATCACTGTGAATATACTCTCTTATGTTGAAGATATAGGAGTTAGAGCAATGTATTGTTAGACAAAGTTGTAGGTCTACTCATGCACTACAAGTTCATCATACATCATATTATTAAATCGACGCTCTGAAAGGAGATATTGGCAAATGAATATGCCTGAGTCAAAAATGATAAGCCGCAACCCTGGTTTTTGGTAATATGTAACGATAATCTGGTGAGGTTCGCAGTAACGAACCCGCGGACGGCTGAGTTTTCATGAGTTGTTGTGGTTTTTTCTCGTTGAATCGCGATTTTTCATTTGTGTTTGTGTTTTAGTAAGGGAGCGTTCATTAATTACGTCACGCAAAAAATAACTTTTTATTTACCCCCCCCCCCCCCCTTGTTAAGTTTTTTGTATGGACCTTAAATTTTTTTTTGTATGAATCGTCACGTTTTTCCAAACCCCCCTCCCTCCTCCCTTACTGCGTGACGTAATTAATGGACCTTCCTTAACCTGGATAATTCTCATTTTTGGTTGAAATTCGTGTTTCATTTGTATGAGAGCCCCTCCTTCCAGAGGGGACAGGGGTCTCAAACCACCATACAATCATTGCTTTCAAAACCACCCACACGCCAAAATTGGTTCCATTTTCTTGATTAGTTCTCGAACCAAGCAGATATTCGTGTTGCAATTGTAAAACCCGCATACAAATTCTAAAGCCGACCGGTTCAGTAGTTTCTAGTCTATAAGGGTCAGACAGACAGTTATTAATTTTCATACATCAGCAATTCCATAGAAAAAAGTGAACGATCTCTTAGAATTTCATAATTATTTATAAGTTTTGACCCGTATTTTTTTTATTTCCTTATTAGGGTGGCCGTTTTTGAGTTAGAGAGGTCTAAAAAATTGACTTTTTTCAAAAACGCTTTTTATAAAAAATATCATAACTTTTGAACCCCTGTGATTGTATCAATCAAACACGCAAATTGAAGGTTAATCAACGTCATTTTAAGAAAAAAAGAAAAAAAAAACCTCCTTCAGTGCAATATTGATTGTGAAAACATGGATTCTTTTAGTGTTTTAAGGTTTTTGTGGTATCAAGACCGAAGAGTCCCCTTATATCTTTTCTTGAAAGATTGGACGTTTTTTAAAAACATATCAAACAATTGGCGATGTTTTTTCAAAAATGTTATGTTTTAAGGTTTTGCTGACTATCCTACTACGAGTTTTCATTACTTGAAGGAACTTGCCAACCATGCGTCCCCACCATTCCGAAGATATTTATATAATTTTATTTAGCTGTTTAAGAGCTAAGTGATGGTCAATAAACCAGGAGTTCTCATTTTTGGGAATTCTCGACTTACCCCTCTTTAGTGGTTTTCCGTCCAAACATTTTTTAAATATATATGGTGTATGTGTTCTGATCAACTCCCTAAAAGCCTTTTTCACTGGCTTTCGGGTATAATAAATCTTCTTAAACCGATATATGTTATTCAGGTTATCAGGCTGCAACTGTTTGTTTAATATTGTGCAAAGATAAACAAATTGGTGCAAATTAACAGAAGTACACCAGTAAGCTTAACCTGGAGTTCAGCTGAATTCACAAAACACAATCATGTTGCAGTTTGTTTATTTATAACAGGTTGTGTCAAATACATGAAAAACGAGTTGCTTGGACAGACAGACGGAAATTCATTTTTATATACATCCCATTAAGGCTTGTTCGCAACAAAATCTGGACAGAATAGATTTGAAATAAAACGAATTTGTGGTTAGTTCAATCCAAGTTACATGTTTTATTCATTTAATTGGCATTTTTAGTCATCTTAACACTAATTACAGTTACCTAATTAGGCTGCATGAAGAAACTACGAACTTTTAAGTTCATTAGGAATATGCACGACTGCTCTGCAACCGATTTTGTTCAAGATTTTCGAACATTTTCTATACTTGTAGCTTTTGTTTATATTAAAAGAGTTCTCTCTTCACGAGAGCCCAATAACACTCTATAGTTTGCAACTCCGGGCAGTTATTCGGTTTATACCATTCCAAAACATCTTTGGCGTAGTGAAAATATGCCAAATAAGACCAGAATAGCGAGGGAGGGTCATGGCTGCGTAGGAATGGTAACAATAACTTCTTTAGGCATTCTTCACAGTATATTTCCTTGTTTACCGTTCCGGTGAAGCTTTGGCTTGCTCGACTACAGCTGTATAGTGCCTGCCAAACCAAATATTTTTTTGGGAAACTTGGCCTTGTTCTTCGTCCTGAAATGCCTCTACGCTAATCCGTTGCATGGCAGTAAAGGGCGATACGGTCAAAATTTGGTCAATATCAACTTGACGTATTTCTTTCAATTTTCCATTTAAAAAACCTGAACACCCCTCATTTTGAAGGTGTGTGTGTGTAGAATGTTGCTCCTATTTTGATTTTGGAATTCACTCTTCAGTTGTCAAAATGCCGTCCAAGCAAGAAGAGCAGCGTATCAAAATTTTGCTCGCGCATCGCGAAAATCCGAGCTACTTCAGCACGCAAAGTTGGCAAAATCGCTAAAAGCTGCCAAATCAACCGTTACAAATGTAATTAAAGTGTTTGGGGAACGTTTGTCGACAGCCAGGAAGTCTGGATCGGGGGAAATCGAAAACCGGAAGCCGCTGAGACGACAAAGAGAGTTGCCGGTAGTTTCAAGCGAAACCTAACCTATCTCTCCGAGATGCCGCAAATAAGCTGGGTGTATCGTCTACAACCGGGCATCGAGCCAAAAACGAGCCGGACTATCGACTTACAAGAAGGTAGTGACTCCAAATCGCGATGATAAACAAAATACGACGGCCAAAGCGCGATCCCGGAGGCTGTACACGACGATGCTGACGAAGTTTGACTGCGTGGTAATGGACGACGAAACCTACGTCAAAGCCGACTACAAGCAGCTTCCGGGACAGGGAGTTTTATACGGCAAAAGGAAGGGGAAAGGTAGCAGATATTTTCAAGCACACGAAACTGTCAAAGTTCGCAAAGAAATATCTGGTTTGGCAAGCCATCTGTACCTGTGGCTTGAAAAGCAGCATTTTCATAGCTTCCGGACCGTCAACCAAGAAATTTACGTGAAAGAGTGTTTGAATAAACGTCTGCTGCCTTTCCTGAAGAAACACGGTTGTTCCGTACTGTTTTGGCCGGATTTGGCATCTTGCCATTACGGTAAAAAGGCCATGGAGTGGTACGCCGCCAACAACGTGCAGGTGGTTCCCAAGGACAAGAACCCTCCCAACACGCCAGAGCTCCGCCCAATTGAGAAATACTGGGCTATTGTCAAGCGGAACCTAAAGAAGACCAAAAAACTGCTAAGGACGAGCAGCAGTTCAAGGCAAACTGGCTTTCTGCGGCGAAGAAGGTGGACAAGGTGGCTGTACAAAATCTGATGGCAGGGGTCAAGCGTAAGGCCCGGCAATTCGTATTTGGAAAAGCGGAAGCCTAACTGAATATTTTTCCTGAATTTTATACTAATTGAACTTGAAAAAGAAATTTAATTTGATTTTTTCAATAAACGATTTCACCGATTTACACGCGTTTTCCCTTGACCAAATTTTGACCGTATCACCCTTTAATTTGTGTTGTATTGTGGGTATTTGTAGGTAGAAACAACTAACCAGTCTGTTTGTTTCGAAACAAAATCGTTGGTTTCAACCAACTAGTTTTTTAGTTTCTATGTCAACAAACAAGTTCAGTTCATTAACTTGTATGCTTGGTGCTGAGAGAAGTATATCTCAAGCATTAATTAATCGAGAAACTCATACCTTAAATAATCACCATTTTTTATCACCCGTTTCTTTCTCTCTCTTTCTCTCTCTGTTTCACTTTCCGTCATTCCCATTCTGAAGTAATGATGATTTATATTTGATACAGTTGAAATCAGATTAATAGAAAGAAAGCTACATCAACATTACGCCTCAATAAAAATTTGTTCTTGCATTGTTTTTAGCATCCACACATGAGGAAACGAAAACATGTATTCCAAAGCTTAAAAGCGGTAGTATCGAGAATGGATGGCCCTTTTGTTTACGCGAAACCAAGCTCATCTGTCAAGATGCGCGGGGGTTGATCGCAGCAAACGATGCTCGCGGACGGCTCAGTTAGCGTGAGCTGTCATGTGCTTTTCTCGTTGAACCGTGATTTTGATTTTTAAATTTTATTTTTGAAATTGTTTCGGTGTTGGATAACATATTGCGGCAACATACCCGGCCACATATGGAAATTTGAAAATCTGACATTTTTATAACGTTAAATATCCTCCGTAACATAACCTAATTTTTTGCCTAAACCGATTCAATTGAATTTCTTTTTAAAGACCGCCTCTTTCGTAGTTGCTACTCCGTTACTGAATAGAAATAGTTTTAATTGCACAGAGAATCACATAGTTGAAGCTTGGGAGTAGCTTATATATATTCAATGAACAAATTCATTGGGGGAAATATGATTAGTTTGACAATCATTGGTTAGAGAAGGTGTTTACCTCTGCGTCTCCATAATTGTCAAGGAAAGGATAGTTTTGTGTAAGTGAGGCAGCTTATTTTTAGATCATGGATGCACTGTGGTGATGATGATGATGGTCCCACCACATACCCCCACAAAGGTTTGAGATAGACGAGTAATCTTTAAGATAGTTTAATATTGAACAACAATTTAAACAGACTTACAAACAAAACAAAAGCCAACCTGATTACATATATTTACAGATATAAACTCCTGGGTCACCTTCTATCACAATATAGCATAGTTATAAATTAAAAAACGCAGTTGGTTTAAACTTGGAATTTTCACGAGAATCAAAAGGCCGACAAAATCCAGGATTAAAAATCCCGCTAAGCTATGGGTAAAAACTATGGGCAACAACCGCGTTTTCAAGACATTTCTGACATTCAACCAGATGGCTCACTACTGATTTAAAGTATCCTTTAAACAACATAAGCTTTCAATTTGATTACACCTATACCTGTTACGCGCGCAAAGTTTAACTTTTTGTAGACTACACAAATAAAATACTACATTACAAAAAAAAAAAAAAAAATTATACAGGGTGTTCGGTTCCTTGGTGAAAATATTTTAAGTGGCGATAGAAGATTATATTTGAAGAAAAAAAATGTTCTACGCATATGATCAAATCTCAAAAATCACTGAGTTATTAAACTTTTTCTGTTTTGGTCTATGCTTGCCAGAAATTGGCTCTAACTCTAAAACTATGCCATCAAACACAAAACTGTTACTTTCATCGGATAGTTTGGTAAATTTCCAATTTAACAGCGTCCTTTTTACTTTCAGTAAGTGTGCATTTAGACACATTTCGTGGGATAAACGAATCTAAAACTTTTGTTTTTCTACGGATTTTCCCTATTATTTCCAAAAATACGTAATAAAAGTTTATTGTTTTGTCTAACCAAAGATGCCTCTCAAACCGCTCTACAACTCTCTTTTTGACACCAACTTTCTATCTTGTTTAGTTTTGTCGTAAATTTGTACTAAACACATCTGGTTGGGTCGTTAATCAACGGTTGCGTAAAACACGAGATTCAACCCACCGTGCGTTGCTGTTGACGTTCTGTTTGCAGCGCGCCATAGACACTTGATCGCCACGTGGAGTGACGGTATGAAAAAGAAAAATCTAAACAGAAATTTACAGCTGGCAGAAATCAAACATGTATTCTCCAGAAGAGCTGGCGGATATTCATCTCTGTTACGGTTTTGCCAACTGTGTGGCAACGAGGCCCAGCAAGAATATGGACGCAGATTTCCCAACCGTCGACTGCCAAACGCAAGTATGTAAAAATAATACAAGTGTAAGATGTTTAGTTTGTAAACATTACGTTGAGACAGGAACCTTCACGTCTACACACCGTCGGTTCCGGAATGGAACGTTATTTTGGACTGCAACTCTAAGCCGACCAGCCCCGCCGGTCGCTGACGCCGGCCATGGAGGAGAGAATTTTAAGAACTGTGAGAAACGATCCGCAAACCAGTACAAGGCGAGTTGCAGCTCAGTTGCCGGTCTCTCACTGGAGCGTATCGGAACGTTTTAAACAAAGAGAATATGCATCCGTTTCATACGCTGCAAGTTCAGGAGCTTCTGGAAAGAGATAAACCACTCCGGCTTGAGTTCAGCAGGATTATGACAGCGAAAAGGGATGAGGGATGCATTTTTCTCGAAAAGCATCCTTTGGACGGACGAGTGCACCTTTACCCGTGCAGGATACTTCTCAATACCGACAATGACTCACCCGTGGGCAATTGAAAACCCAAGAGTGGTCAAAGAAACAAGAACACAGTACCGGTTTTCCGTTAATGTATGGGCCGGTATAAATTGACCGACAGCTCATCGGGCCGTACATTATCGAAGGTTCGCTAAACAGTGTGAAGTATTTGGAATTTTTTAGAGAACGAGCTTCCAATCTTGCTGGAGGATGTCCCACTTGCTGTGAGACGGCGCTTGGTGTTTCCAACAGGACGGAGCCCCACCTCATTCCACAAATGCGGTAAGACATTTTCTGAACGCCAACTATCGGGAACCGTGGATTGGACGGAATGGGCCGATTCCCTGGCCCCCAAGGAGTCCGGATTTGACTCCCATGGACTTCTTTTTATGGGGGTGCATGAAGGAAGAGGTGTATTCGGCGACAATCAATACTTGCGAACAGCTAATTGACCGAATTTTTATTGCTGCCCGAAAGATACAAGAGAAAATGAATAATATTAACCTTGTGGAAGAGACCGGAAGGAGGATCATGTACTGCATCCAAGAAAATGGAGGACACATTGAGCAACTATTGAAATAAATTTATGAAAGAAACGAAGATCAGTGTTTTAATTTGAATAATCATTGGAAAATACCTAATTAGTTCAATGAACAAGTTCAATGTACAATGGTATCGAGAAAAAAAGGACATTTTCAATTTTCATCATGCGTTCAATTGAACCGTCCGCAGCATTGTTTTTTTTGTCACACTTTTCATACCGTCACTCCACGTGGCGATCAAGTTAAGCATGCGCGCTGCAAACAGACGTCAACAGCAACGCACGGTGGGTTGAATTCGTGTTTTACGCAACCGTTGATTAACGACCCAACCAGATGTGTTTAGTACAAATTTGCGACAAAACTAAACAAGATAGAAAGTTGGTGTCAAAAAGAGAGTTGTAGAGCGGTTTGAGAGGCATCTTTTGGTTAGACAAAACAATAAACTTTATTACGTATTTTTTGAAATAATAAGGGAAAATCCGCAGAAAAACAAAAGTTTTAGATTCGTTTATCCCTGAAATGTGTCTAAATGCAACTTACAGAAAGTAAAAAGGACGCTTTTAAGTTGGAAATTTACCAAACTATCCGATGAAAGTAACAGTTTTGTGTTTGATGACATGGTTTTAGAGTTAGAGCCAATTTCTGGCAAGCATAGACCAAAACAGAAAAAGTTTAATAACTTCGTGGTTTTTGAGATTTGATCATATGCGTAGAACATTTTTTTTCTTCAAATATAATCTTCTATCGCCCCTTAAAATATTTGCACTAAGGAACCGAACACCCTGTATATAAATCCATCATCATCATCAGGGTAGTATAGTAAAGTATTGTTTGATTGTGCCCCATGGCAAATATTAAACATATTTAACAACAAGCCATACAAAATATCTGTTGTAATAACATCGCCAAGAGTTAAAAGTTAACAGAATAGCAATTTTAAGGGAAGCTTTGATGTGTGAAATACATTGTCTCTTAACATCTGTAAGTGTTGTTGCACGTTTGATGTGTATAGGCATCGAATTAAAAACATTAATACCTTACAAAACAATAACTTTCAACCGCTCTCGACTAAATGTCTCAAATAATCCAAAATGTAGGGTAAGGGGGTGTAATGTTAGCCTAGCTCCTTCATTCGGCCTATGTACCAAATATGTCATTATTTCATCGATAATCAACCAAATTACGTTGCTATCAAGATGACCAATTTAATTCGCAGCCATTCTGACAAATTAACCAGTTTAGACTTTTTAGACAACATGCTTTCACTGGTAAGCTGAATAGAATTTTACCATGATCTTCGAATGATCTAAATTTGGCTAAATTGAACTGATAAACCGAAGATGTCTGTGAAGATGCACAGACAATATAAATTAACACGGTTAAAATAATAATGTTTAACAAGAAAACCGTGGACCCAACATAAGGGACATACAGGATGGCCACAAAATTTTAATTTAAAAATTCCCGCATTTTTGCCTCATTTTCCATTTCAAGATGAAGGGGCTATTAAGTAGAACAGTAGACTGAGTTCATCAGACATAACTCGAAAAGGCTTCAGCTTAATAAACAACTGAGTATTATAGTCATTTATTCCATGAAATGTTCTCACTATTCTCATTCAATGCCATTTCAGCCAATAGTGTCCAACACATAGTAATAATCAACCATATACAGCCCGCAACAATAACTCTTAGTATCTTTTCATAGAAATGGCTAAGCTCTTCACACAGCCGGAGGATTACAAGGGTTCTACTTATATCTTTGTTGTTAATTTTGTTTCTTTTCAGGCAACATAATTTCTAACAAATTTTAACCAAAACGACCAACAACTATCAAACATCTCAGTGATTTTTCGTGGAAGTGCAGAAGATTTCTCGGCTTCCTTCAAAGCAAGTATCACGCCAACACGTTCCTTCCCATTCCCTACTTGACCAGCATTCGGGCACGGCTGGCGCCGGAATTGCTTTATAATGGATCATCAGTTTTAACACATTGAGGATGTATGTTAGTCCCAAAAATCATCTGTTGGTTCTTTGTGTAAATACAGCAGTAGCATCCGTGGGCGGTCAATCATGCTTATACTCAAGTTTTTGTTTTCTGACTGGTTTCATTTTGGCAAAATGACGGGTACCAGCCGCAAATCGAGCTTCTTGTGTATTGCGTAAACTGAGGCTAAAACATCGAAGATAAATAGTTAAGTATTCAAGTTTAACGAGTACAAAATGATGCACGTGCGTTGTTTGCATGTTGTATCAAAGACCTTGTGATTTCTTTAACAGATTGTGTCTTTAACAGATTGTAAACAATTTTTTGAGCTACTAAACTCTTTTCAGTTTGGTTCACCACAAGACACTTTTCATTTTTTGAAAATCCATTGCCGCATTTTCGTGTGACAGGATGAGAACCTTTTCAACAAATGTTGTCATATTTGGCATATTTTTCTTGAAATGATCAATCAGTTCTAGACAAAATTTGTCCAAACGCTGTTCTTCTCTCTGGAGTCCGGCTAGCAACGTCTTTGAAGACGTTGCTGAGTACAGCTGCCCAAATTCTTCTTTCACTTTGTGAGCAACTGCAGCGCTTATAACCACAGTACAAAGATCGACAGTTGTAGTAGAATGCCAAAACTTGTCTGTAGGTACTGTTTGCAAATTCTCTCGCTTTTTTGATTGTCGATTTAGAGGCAAACCCGATTTCCACAGGCTGACAGAAGATTGCTCTACATCAAATCTATTTCAATTGACGATTTTGCTTTGACTGTCAGACGCTCAGGCCTAACAGTTTTCTCCATAGTGACTCTAACTAATCCCATCAAATCGTCAACATAGAAATGAATCCAAAGGAGATTCAAACTGGGAAACGACTCGACGAGAAGCTCCGTTTGAATTTCGGTTACTTCCTTTCAGCTTCTCTTAGTCTTCTCAAACGCGGCAACATTTGTAGCGCTCGTCTAGAAACTTGTTCATTTTCCACAGAACTTCGCAGAATTACAGTCTCTTTAACAGGGGTTGAAAAATGCCAGTTCATTTTTTCAAGCATTCGTTTAGCATGGAAATGTCTGATGCATTTGATGTCTTGGTTATTGCTGTAAGGTGATTGGCACAATAAGTTTCTGTCCACTGTAGTGACGAAATATTTGTCTTTCATGCAAATGAACTGTGACTTTATGGTATTTTAAACATAACAGTAGCGTTACCACCTAGGTTGGCGGAACTCATGTAGCATATAGAACGAAAACACGAGTTATGTTAATATTTGCACTAAAATTTACAGTAATGCATATAATAGCAATGCTCCAGTCAAAAGGAGTTTCAGTCAAGTAAACTAAAATCAAAGGTAAGTCATGTACGAAACCTCACTCTGTCCCAGCCGTGTGGCCAGATCTTCTAAGCGGTACGTTTTTAAATAGGCTGAACAAAGCCAGCAGAAATGTTCCATATGCCAATCTGTTTCGTCTTAGCCCCTCCTTGGACGATGTTCAAAGGAGTCCAGGGCCAGGGCTGGCTCGCAGATACCTGATTGCATTTGATTTGAACGCCTTCCAGTTTACAACCGGTCATCTATAGAGTCACTGAGCTATCTTTTCAAGCAATGCTGGATTTGAAGAAAGACACTGTTTGATTGTTTTTATGAGATCGTTTGACCAAAAATGCTACTCAAATCTGTCTGTAGCCTGTCTGTGTCTGTAGTCTGTAGCCGCCCTGGACATATTTTTTTCTTTTTTCTCAACAATGGCCTGTTCTCTGGATAACTTAGCAAAGTATTGTTATTGATAAATTTTCAATGGAAATGTAAGAGTTTTGGTTGTGTAACACAATCTAAAGGAACAAAATCTAAGCCGAGTGAATTATAAGGTTTTCATTATCGAAGGGCCAACCAATCATATATGAAAATCTCTTATATGTTACAAATCAGTTTTAGATTCGTTTGTTTTCTGAAATTGTATGTTGAGTAAACCGAATACAGCTGGCAATGCCTTAAATCATAAAGTCTGGAGAAAAAAACAGTACGAGGACTGTATTTAATAAAAAATGATCGAATGGGACTAGGTTGCATCCAATCCAAAATCAATAGACCCAATTTGATGCTTATAGACCGATATAACATCCATACCCCTCGAATGTTTCTGACATTATAAAATGAGTTGTGTCAGTTTTTCATGATACATACTACGAAACATCTTCTAAACGTATCTAAGCAGGTGTATAACTTGCTACATATCGCTTACAGCTGAAATCGTTATGAGTTATAATAAAACATGTAATCGATCATTGCAAATTAGGTTATTAGTTGCTAAAGGACACATACCCTACTGTTTACTTACTGTAATATGCAATGTTTAGTTAAATAAAAAAATCACTTAAACATAAACCCTTTAATTGTGAAATTTAATTGGTTTATTTTAATTTGAAATAGTATGGTAACTACCGTCCTTATCAGGACGATAAGTATGGTAGTTACGATACTATTTTCAATTAATGTGGTTAATGTTGTATTAAACATGGAATGAAACTCACTGACATAAAAAAGAAAACAACTTGAACCATTTGTTACTCGTTTTTGAAGACCCGGAAAGGGAAAACGATATTTTCAATCTGTCCATATGCAAATTTGTATGGGAGCAAAAGAACTTTTACTAATAGTGCTTAGTTGAAATTTTAATGTAAAAAAATTCAAATATGTTTGTGATCACTTGGTGTATGAATGAAGTTATTCTGTTCAGTCGAACGAGCGTAATTAGCGTTAAAAAACCATTTCACTTAGCGTAACGTTCTAGTTTTTTTTAATTTTGAAATGACCCTCTGCATACAAAAGAGAAACGTAGTCTATGTTATAAGACACGTGTCTTTGGAAATCTCAGGGAATAACCCATTTTCAAGGATCTAGTTCTAGTTAACGTCAGAAAAAATAAAGATCCGGGACTTCAAGGCCATATGCTGTAGTTGGTTAAAATTATCTCTATCTTATCTTGTAGGTTTTTTCGTCGCCTATCTAGTAAGGTTCATTTTGTTCCTGAATCTCCAAATGCTTGTGCAAATTTAAAATGCGCCAAACGCGATCGTTGGCCTTCGCCAAATAATATTTTAAAGATGTTTGAACTTGTCGCCATGTTCAGATTAATTTATAGTATAAACAAATGTACCGCTGTGTAGCCGGGTTCGTGAATCAATGAAAAAGTTTAATTTGAAAACATTCTTTCCCTTACAACAAATTTTCCTTTTGTTTAACACTGCAGTTTTAATTATCGAACAAAGCATTTACGAGAAATGAAATTTGAACCTTTAGCTTGTCGTGACGCGTGAAACCGACTGCGTTAAAGTCAGGCTGAAGTTGTTATAACACCAAAGACGAGAATCATGTCAATTTACGGCTTACAAATCTCAGTATTCAGTCGAGCGGCTATTTTTAAATGCCATACGAACTTAGATTCGATGTTACTTTAGGGCCTGTTGTAAATGTAGCATCCGATTAATAGCAACTTTGAATGTTTCGGTATTTACCATTTTGGGTTTACAATTAGGATTTAACAACACATCAAAATGGAACACACAA